>MDKI01208016.1:0-53760 GCA_005239505.1 Nicotiana paniculata | reverse complement strand
GGAAAAGGTCGCTCCCCGACTAATAAATAAGCTAGACTGCCCATACTAACTGACTTCCGGCTCAAAGAATCGGCCACCACATTGGCCTTTCCCGGATGATAAAGAATAGTCATATCATAATCCTTCAGCAACTCTAACCATCTCCTCTGCCTCATGTTCAACTCCTTCTGTCTGAAAAGATACTGCAAGCTCTTATGGTCCGTGAACACCTCACCTGGCACTCTGTACAGATAGTGCCTCCAAATCTTCAAAGCGTGAACAATGGCTGCAAGCTCCAAATCATGAATTGGATAGTTCTTCTCATGAATCTTCAACTAACGAGAAGCATAGGCTATAACCTTGCAGTCCTGCATCAAAACTGCACCAAGCCTAACCCGTGAAGTATCACAATACACAGTATACGGTCCTGAACCTGGTGGTCAAGGCTATCTTGAGCTTCTTAAAGCTAGCCTCACACTCGTCAGACCACTTCAACTGAGCACTCTTCTTAGTCAACCTGGTCATCGGGGCTGCGATAATTGATGAAAAGCCCTGCACAAATCGGCGATAATACCATGCTAAACCCAAGAAGCTCCGAATCTCTGTAGATGAAGTGGGCCTGGGCCAATCTCTAACTGCTGAAATCTTCTTGGGATCTACCTGAATACCCTCTGATGAAGCCACATGGCCTAGAAATGCAACTTAACCTAACCAAAACTCACACTTAGAGAATTTGGCATACAACTGACTATCCCTCAAAGTCTGGAGGACGACTCTATGGTGTTGCTCATGCTCCTCTCGGCTGCGAGAGTATATCAAAATATCATCAATGAAAACAATAACGAATGAGTCCAAATAAGGCCTGAACACTCGGTTCATCATCTCCATAAAAACATGTGGGGCATTTTTCAATCCAAATGAAATTAACAAGAACTCATAATGCCCTTAACGAGTGCGAAAGGTTGTCTTAGGGACACCAGACGCCCAAATCCTCAATTGATGGTACCCAGATCTCAGATCAATCTTAGAGAACACTGTAGCACCCTGAAGCTGGTCTAATAAATCGTAAATCATCGGCAAATGACACTTATTCTTAATAGTAACCTTCTTCAATTGTCGATAGTCAATACACATCTTCATTGAGCCATCTTTCTTCTTAACAAACAACTCTGGAGCACCCCAAGGAGAAACACTAGGCCTAACGAAGTCTTTACCCAACAAATCTTGTAGTTGTTCCTCCAATTCCTTCACAATACTGACATCGAGATACGATGCTTGAAGACCTCATAATTACCCAAAATAACGTGCCTCATTTAACGCCACCTGGAGCGGGCACCTACCTTGTAAGTTAAGGCTCCATATTTATAGCACGAATTTAACAAATTACACACAGATGGTTAATTAGTTTATTTATGTATTTATTTATTAATTAATATTATTATTATTACTCCTATATTTATACATAAGTCTTTAACAAGCATGACTTCCTACCAGTACTTATAGTAAAAAGAAATAAAATTTAATTCACAAGGGAGAATTTAAACACAAGAATTTCCATCACAAGGATCTCATCCTTACATAACTTCTACTGCGGCTCAAGGTCCGGTCTAATATACCAAATCATTTTAACACGCGAGGATCTCGTCCTCGATTCTGAGTCACAAGTAATATGCATATCGTGCCACTCGGAACATTCCATTTCCTTCATTTAAATATTTTCCGTTAAGAAAAATTTCAACACGTAATGGTAAACACAGTTATTCCCATAGAATTTCTCAATACAAGTATTCACATAAGTAGATTTTTGAGTTATGAAGCTCACCCGAAAGAGTAGCATATTAGAAGAATTTTATTAGATAAGCATAACCGAATTAAGTTCAGAAAATCACAACTTTATAATAATTAGAGATTGTTCTTTTAATGAAATCATTTAATATAATGACCTCATCCATACCATAGAAAATGTATCAACAGATTGGGTCTCCACCTCTAGGAATCTAACCTCCACTTCCGACATTCCGACCCCTGTTTCCCCAGGTGGTTATGTATATGAGTTGTAGCTGAAAGGGGGCACGTAGCCTGAGTGCTCTGATGAAATATGACTCTCACAAGTCTAGGGCAATTTCTACCACTAGCCGACATAAAGTATCATCCTGCCCTGAGTCTTCCAAAATTTACAATCATTTTTGTGTCCTTTAATGAGGCTGGGGACTCGCCCTCTGGCTATACAAACCAACGTAGGAGGATGATGGCATATTCTGATACTGTCAAATGACCTGACGCAGCCGTGACTTCCACACTGAGTAGACTTTTGTAGACTTCAAGTTGTTTGAATAACTCCTCTGGTACCGAGATATAGGCTTATCAAGGAGGTAGACATACCGAAATTCCTATCTTTATCTCTTGCAAAAATCCCTGACCTTATACATTCCAAGCCACAACCGATATGAAACGCAGCCTCGCAATCTATTCCTTGACAGTGGACTCCCCCCCCCCACGTGGCACGAAATCATAGGTCACAATACCTGATAATCCACGATGTTAAACTTCACATCTCATATAAATAAACCCCGTTGCTTTACACTTATTCCTATGGTGTTCAATACTTCATG
Organism: Nicotiana paniculata; assembly: GCA_005239505.1. Taxonomy (NCBI): domain Eukaryota; kingdom Viridiplantae; phylum Streptophyta; class Magnoliopsida; order Solanales; family Solanaceae; genus Nicotiana; species Nicotiana paniculata. Next base: position 51,169 of record MDKI01208016.1, on the reverse strand, counting down.
GAAGCGGTCAAGAAAATCATCTAGGTCTTCAAAAGATATACCACCGAAATGGAGTGGAACTTGTTTGGTAACTTGTCCAACCTCAATAAGCAGACTAGTGCATCCTGCAACCATGGAGTAGCTATAAATCCTTCCGGAATCTGAACTAGTTCAACATATACTGACCGAGCTAGAACCTCCGCATCTAGATCCATTTGAGACTGTACAATAAGTGCTGATGTTCGAGCTTTAGACTGCGCTCTGCTTCTGTCTCTTCACTTGATCGTAGATGTCACTGGGGTTTCCTCTCTTGTTCGGTCGTAAACGCTTTGCGTGTTGTCGAGATTAGTGAGAGGACAAAGAGTAGGCAAGTTCAATCATTAATGATAGAATAAATTCGCACGATGAAGATGAAGAAATGTGAAGTTATTCCTAACTTTGCAGCCTTTGGAGGGTAAATATAGACGTCTCTGTACCGATCCCTCGGACTTTACCAAGTTTGTTCGTGAGTTGTGAGACCTAAGCAACCTAGAGCTCTAATACCAACTTGTCACGACCCGGAATACCACCTTCGGGCCGTGATGACGTCTAACGTTGAACCCGCTAGACAAGCCAACGTGTATAGTTAAACTAACTTGATAACACCGAATTAACAGAATAAACTAAAAACAGTTCACAATTTTTAACAGCGGAAAAAGATAAAATGTCAAAGCTAAGTAAGGATAACATAATACAACTATGCAATAATTCCCCAAAACCTGGAGTCACAAACTCACAAACTGTCTATAAGAGTGCTAAATACAAAGTCTGAGCAGAAATACATGATTGTCTCTTAAAACTAGAGGAAAGACAAGACAGAAATAAAGAACTAGGGATAGGAGAGACGCCAAGGCCCACGAACGTCAGCGGGTATACCTTGAAGCCTCTGGGGTGGACTGAAGGAGACTCTCTCAACGCTGTCCACTGGGTCCGGGTGCGGGATCTGCACAACAATAACATGTGCAGTGTAGCATCAGTACAAACGACTCCATATTCTGTGTAAGTGTCGAGCCTAACCTCGGCTGAAGTAGTGACGAGGCTAGACTTGACAACAAACGTTTAACCTGTCCTATTCTACAACATATATTGTGGAAAAACAAAGCAAGAGATAAACAGATACGTAGGGGGTACGGGAGCAGAAAATGGGGTAACAAGTGAGATAGAGCATTTAATTAAGTACATAGGAACAGACAAGAAGGCAATTTATCAGAAATATGATAATGAAACAAATATAATGCCAGAAATGTAATAAATGGCACGGCATCACCCTTCGTGCTTTTACTCTCTTCCTCATGCAATGTACGATGTAAGATAACATGAATCATGATACGACATCACCCTACGTGCTTTTACTCTCTTCCTCACGATGCAATGTATCATGTATGGAAATGTAAATTATGGCACGGCATCAACCTTCGTGCTTTTCTATAAAAATCATGGCACGGCATCAACCTTCGTGGTTTTAAATATAAATCATGGCATGGCATCACCGTTTGTGATTTTACTCCCTTCCTCACTATGCAATATATGATGTAATCAATGTAAATCATGGCACGGCATCACCCTTCGTGATTTTACTCTCTTCCTCACTATGCAATATATGATGTGAAATGTAAATCATGGCACGGAATCACCCTTAGTGCTTTTACTCTCTTCCTCACTATGCAATATATGATGTGATCAATGTAAATCATGGCACGGCATCACCCTTCGTGATTTTACTCTCTTCCTCACTATGCAATATATGATGTGATCAATGTAAATCATGGAACGGCATCACCCGTCGTGCTTTTACTCTCTTCCTCACTGTGCAATATATGATGTGATCAATGTAAATCATGGCATGACATCACCCTTCGTGCTTTACACTCTTCCTTACCAAAGCAATTACAATTATCAAAATGGCAAGGAATGCAGCATAGTGCAATCACAAATCATAATCACCCGACAAGGGGAAAATATCAGTCATTATGATAGAAATTGCCCGGCAAGGGTCTCAACTATAACCAACCTTTTCATGTATATCCTTTTCAGTTGGTTCCTCAATAGGACCATTACTTCACAAGTTCATCAACGAGGATTTTCAACACAATCAACTTCCAAGTAGAGATAAATTCATAATATGGAAGTAAGGACAAGAATTTCATCAAAAATGGACTCACGGGCATGCTTGACACACAATGCATAGGTACTCGTCACCTCGCCTATGCATTGGACATGATAAACACTTAGAACCTAGCATACGATACCTATTCACTCACCAAAGTTAGGCAAGACACTTACCTCGGGTCTAAAAATAGCAATCAAGCCTCTAACACCGCCTTTCCTTTTAAATTCAACTCCAGAACAACAATATCTAGACATAATTAACTTAAGTATATCAATAATGACTCAATAAATCGATCCCATAGCCTAATTATCCATTTCCCAGCACTCTTCCAAGAATACCAAAATTTGACCCCGGGCCCGCTTGGTCCAAACACGAAACTCGGACCAAAACCAGATCACTCATACCCCCCACGAGTCCAAATATATAATTTGTTTTGAAATCCGACCCCAAAATTGAGGTTGAATTACCCAAAATTCCCAAAATCCTAACTCTACCCAAAACCCCTAATTTCTACTTTGATTTCATGATTTTAGGCCTAGATTCGAGGGTGAAATCTTGTAAAAAGAAGTTAAGGAGTAAAGAAAATGAGTTAGAAATCATTTACTAATGTTTTGGAGAAGAAAGAGTGTTTGGAAAATCGCCTCTTATGTTTTTAGGGCTTTGAAAAATGAAAATAACTGAAATTCCCGTCTATTTATACCCCTCTTAAGTCCTCCACGGCGGTCAGGATCTCGGTGGTAGGTTCAGAGATCTGAGTTCTGTGACCTCCAACAACTATATTTTAAGCCTAAAGACCTCCCGGGACCTACCCGAAACTCACCCGAGCCCTCGGAACCTCAAACCCAATGTACACACAACCTCAAAATCATCCTACGGACTTCTTCGAGTAATGAAACCACCAAAATAACATAAAAAACAATGAATTAAACTCCAAAATCTATAGAATTTTCTCAAACTTCATAAACTATCAAATTTTTCATTTTTCATCTGAAACACGTCAAACCAAGTCCGTTTTACACCAAATTTTATAAATAGCTCATATAACACATATTAAACTGTTCCGGGCTCTGGAACCATAATACGTGCCCGGTAACACATGTTTCACATCAATATTCATTTTCAAAAGTCTTTATGATTTTTAGAAAATAATTTTCTTTAACGATTCATTGCTCGGACTTGCGACTTCGGAATTCGATTCCGGGTATACGTCCACGTCCCATATATTCCTACGGACCCTCTGAGACCGTCAAATCACGGGTCCGTGTCCGTTTACCAAAAATATTGTCCAAAGTCAACTTTAATCAATTAATCATTATAAATTTTAACTTTTCATCAACTTTTCACATAAAAATTTTCCGGCTACACGTCCGGAATGCGCACGCATATCGAGATGAGATTAACGGAGGCTTTCGGGGCCTCAGAACACGGATTTAGATAAATTAACATAGGATAACCTTTTGGGTCATCACAAAGGTCTATCCTTGACTAACTTGAAATCCTATCCAGATTAATATGACTTAGAAAAAAGTGCACAGATAAGTTTTACTCAATTTTGAAGAACATATTCTCTTATGGGGTAGACTACTATTGTTCTGTTCAGTAGAGACATTAATATACAATAACAAGGTCATGTATTCATGTACCACAAGAGATAAAATATTTATCAAGCCTAATAACTCAAGAGTTATTCGAAAAATAAAACAAATAACATCTCTTATTTTGCCCAGAAACCGAAATTAAATTCCTTTTGACAACAAGGTACATATATTGTATCCTTTAAATTAATGTATTATCATTAAAAGAAAATTTTAACAAGTAATACAACAAATTACATTAAGTCATTGTGGAGTTGAGATAAAAACATTAAATAGATCATAATAAGTCAAAACACTGAATAATAAAATTCAGATTGCATTCAATATTTATATTTGTATCAGCTTTGTAAATCCAAGACTTAGAAGCTCGTGATTTGTACTACTAGTTCTTGAGATAATTTGTAAAAGTTGAGATAATTCTTCTCTATTTTCCTATAATTTCATTTGGATTGTATTGATTATTGACTGTTAGTTGGCTTACCTAACAGGTCGAGTTAGGTGCCATCACGACTAGTGATTTTTGAGTCGTGACACAGATCGGTGATAGCAGACTCACTCACTTGGCTCGAAGCCATAGAACATATCATCCGATAACCCCCAACACCCTTACTCCATCTGAAAGAAATAAAATTTAGTCAAATATTTTTGAAAATAAACTATTATCTTATTTATACTAGTTCATTTCCAAGAAATAGGAGTCATCCTAATTAATCCATTTTACCCACACATACACACACACGAACTCTCTCACAAACACACATACACCATGCAGCAATAAACTAAATAAAAAGTAGTTTTGGGAAACTTAATTAGCTTGAGCGATTAATAGTTTGGTGGCTCATACATACGAATTACACAATCTTTTTAACACAAAGACTTCAGATAAAAATGAATATATACGTATTATATTCCAAATCAAGAAAAAACCACACACAGAGACACATTCTATGCCAGAAATGAGCAACAATGTTCGTTCAATCTTACTTCTAACTCAGAAATTCACCAGAATTTATATGGAAAAAAAAAATCAGAGTAAGCCATAAACAAAAGCCTCAACTCCTATAAATACCTCACATTAACTAGTATTTCGTATTTCCTTAATTAATTAAACTTCAGGATGTTGTAATACAAGTCTTCTATCGTTTGTTTATACCTCTTTCATATCCTAATTGTTCATACAGACTATTTTATTCTTCAAGAAAAATTCAATATATGTTCTTGACCGTTTAATGGAATATAAGGAAGATGGTATATTGCACATTGATAACCATACCATCTAGCTACAAGTTACTAAAACTAAGTACAACAATTTTCAAATCGGTTTAATCAATATAAGTAAATCTCTTTATAATTAATCTTTAGATTATAATCTCTTTATAATTAATCCATGCATAACTAAACAACCATCACTTATTTTTCTACCGAACCTGTAAGTTTTTGGGATCGTGGGTCGCCCATGTGAACCGACCCGATCCAATCTTACCCGACCCGTAAACAAAGGATTATCTGATTTTCAAATAAAGGATGAACATTTTTTGTTATAACTGTTCAACCTTATCCTTAGAAGGAGGGGAAACAATTATAACTGTTCAAATCCTTTTTTGAAAAGGAGAGAGAACAATTATCTGATAACTGCTCAACCTCTCCTAATAAAAAGGAGAAGTCTTATGCTTCAAAAGAGAGAGCACGAGAGACATTACGGAGAAAACAAAAGGAAAAATCAGAAAGAAGGAAAAGCAATCCTGACTTTCTAGATTACATCATCACACTAAAAGAAATTTAGTTTGTGAACTTTAACCTTGATTTCCTAGTGAAATCGAAGGAGACTTGGGGCAGATTCTTTTGGTAGCAACAACAACAATATCCGCTGCGAATTTAAGGTGCACAATCTATTATTTTTGCTCCGAATTATATTACATTGGTATCAGAGCATGGTTGAATAATCCAATTATTTATGTAAATTGTCTTGAAATCGCTGTTTTATAAGTTTAGGTTGAGAATTTTTTGGTTGGCTAATTTTTGACAAGTTTCAGAGAAAACTATTTTCGATTTTTTGCATTTTGGCCATCGCTTGTTAAATATTTTATCATAAGACTTATATAATCATGATCTACTCGTTTTGGGATTTCTGAAAATATATTATATGTGAAAAACGGATTAAAGTTATGAGCTTTCCGAAAATATATGATATGTGAAAAACGGATTAAAAACGAATGAGATATGATTTTTTGAAGATTGATAGTTTTTGACTACTTTTCTGACGAAAAGCTGCTTCTGTTTTCAGCATTTTAGAAATAACTTGTTAATGTTTTGCCTAAACCTTATATAATCATGTTCTACTCGTTTTGGGCTTTCCGAAAATATATTTTATGTGAAAAATGGATTAAAAACGAGTGAGATATAATATCTCGGAGATTGACAGTTTTTGACTATTTTTCTGACAAAAAGCTGCTTCTTTTTTTCAGCCTTTTAGAAATAACTTGTTAAATATTTTTTCCTAATACTTATATACTCATGATATACTCGTTTTGGGCTTTCCGAAAATATCTTTTATGTGCAAAACAGAATCTTCCAACTTTAAAAACCCTTTTATGATCTTTTTTGTCTTCTACCAGAAATTTGTGACATACGTTGTCGCATTAAATGGTAACAACCATCTTTCTTATTTCTTGTTCCTATTTCAGATATGGCTGAACGGGAACATGCTAAAATTGCTCCAAGTGGGAGTGATATTGATAGAGGAGCAAAAAGAAATAGTAGAAGAATGCGTCGCAAGAGAATCAAAACTCTAGTTGATTCAGATTCAGAGCCTGAAGTCATAAGAAATGATTCAAGGATGAAGCAAAATCTGAACAGAGAAATAAGGGCATGTAAAAGGAAGGAAGAAGACTTATTGAGGATTTCAAGAAAATAAAAATTGCTCCTTTTTACTCTTTTCTTGATTTTCTCAGATTTTTTAGGATAAACTTAGATAAAATTCATAGCAAATTCCTTAGTATTGAAGATAGGGATGCCTTCGCCATTCTTTATCAGATTTCTGAAAGAATGATTATTGAAATCTATGGCGAAGTTGGGCCTAATGAACCATTATGGAAGTTCTTGGTGGCTCTAGGAGAGAGATGGGTAAAAATTTCCCATAATAACTTAATTTAGTTAAGTGCTTTTTTTTATGAACTCCTTTGTTTTATTTTTTAAATATTATGAATATATATCTGTTACACCCCATGTTTTCGTACGTGAATGTATGTCGTAAGTCAATTGACGTAATCTAAGAAATAAGATTATATTTGGAAGCATATAAAGTAAGTTAATCATGTTACCTTGGAGGTTACAAATATTTAAGATCATTAATAACGAGTACCAAGAGGGTTGGAAATCTTAGAAGCTAAACCAATTGAAGAAAATAAGTTTCGTCGAAAGTCGACGAGTTTGGAATGTTATAACATGTACTTTAGGATGAGACTATGGTTCATTACATGATAAGGAGGTTATTCTATGATTTATTTTGGTTTTATGATAGTCATGTGCTACGTTTTGAAGCCAAGTAAGTTGTGGAACAAAAGTTGGTAAATGTCTTCACAAGTTACATTCATAATGTGCTGAAAATTAGGTCAAATGTAACTGCGATTTTCTACCAATATACTTGTAATTATTGGAGGATCTACCAACCAAATTAAATATCTATGAGTTTAGTTTCCAATTCATTAAACCGTTCGTCTATACGACGTCGGAGTAGAGAGATATTGGCGTTTTAGCGAGACTGCACCAAGAAGCCCTCTATGGGACCGACATAGGCGGTTTAGATATGTTGATATATATAAGACGCCTCAACCTCCATTTTAACTCGTTTATTTTCAGTATCTTCATACCCTATAAATCTTAAAACACTCTCTCAAGATTTTCTCATGATCCAAGACCCAAATACACACTTGGCTCGAAGCCATAGAACATATCATTCGATAACCCCCAACACCCTTACTCCATCTGAAAGAAATAAAATTTAGTCAAATATTTTTGAAAATAAACTATTATCTTATGTATACTAGTTCATTTCCAAGAAATAGGAGTCATCCTAATTAATCCATTATACCCACACAAACACCACACAAACACACACATACACACACACATACACACACACCATGCAACAATAAACTAAATAAAAAGTAGTTTATTAGCTTGAGCGATTAATAGGTTGGTGGCTCATACATACGAATTACACAATCTTTTTATCACAAGACTTCAGATAAAAATGAATATATACGTATTATATTCCAAATCAAGAAAAAATCACACACAGAGACACATTCTATGCCAGAAATGAGCAACAATGTTCGTTCAATCTTACTTGAGCTAACTCAGAAATTCACCAGAATTTAAATGGAAAAAAAAATATTACAGTAAGCCATAAACAAAAGCCTCAACTCCTATAAATACCTCACATGAACTAGTTCTGAAAACACCATAAGTTAAGCAACAAAGCAATTTCATAAACTTTCTCATATTATAAGCTTTACGACGTTAGATGAGATGGACAATAATAGTGGGAAGGGTAAAGGATATATTGGTGAAAGCAGTACAACAAAGAAAGGTAGTGTTTTTCCAAAGAAAGACAAGAAGTCAGTTCGGTTCAGTTCAGTTAACGATTATAGTTTGATTTTGAACATGATGAATTATTGTAAGTAGCGGAAGTAATCCCAGTATCAAAATCACATGTAATCAAGACAACTGGTATAAACAGGATTTCACGGGTTACCTCTTAAAGCGTGAACACGGATCTTTAGTTATGTGAGCCTTTAGTTTCACATCGTCTCGTTGAAATTTCCACCACCCGCACGATCACAATCTCCGAACGTTCCACGGTCTTATACTATGTTACCTAAATAATATCCGGAAATAGTAATTTCGTGTGGGCGAAATTTTCCTGGAAAATAGGCTGAAAATTTCGGCCACCATGTACTACCTTTTCTAGGTGGAAAACCTTATGTATTTATAGCACAAGTTTTAAGGGTTAAAACCCTTTTTCAAAACCTGTTCGGTTTTCTTTTCCACTAGAAAAAGGATTCTTTTATTTCCTATTATTTAGGCACAACAGGGACCAAAGAATTTAATTAACAAGGCTTTCAATTATAGAATTAATTTATAATTTTTTAAATTAATGTCCTCCCTAAATAATTTGGAATTATTCCACTAAAAATTCGTAATTTCACTCCTTATTCAATTTCGAAATTCATCCATTATGTGATGACCCAAAAGGTCATCCCTTGTTTTATAAGTCAAAACTGTGTTCCAAGGCCTTAAAAACCTCTTTTTATCTCACCTCGTTTAGCGCGCGTAGCCCGAAGTATATCCGAGAGGCTTCTATGTGAAAAACTGAGAAAAGAAAATGCTAAATTGGCCTTAATATTGATTTAAGTTGACTTCGGTCAATATTTGGGTAAACGAACCCGGACCCATGATTCGACGGTCCCAGAGGGTTCGTAGAAAAATATGGGACTTGGTCGTACGCCCAGAATCGAATTCCGAGGGCCCAAGCCCGAGAAATGAATTTTTGAAAGAAATTCATTTACTGAAAATATAAGAGTTCTTGGAAATTTAGTTATATTTGAAATTTACGGTATCGGGCCCGTATTTTGGTTCCGGAGCCCGGTACAGGTTCAATATGATATTTGAGTTGTGTCTGTAAAATTTGGTATGAAACGGAGGTCGTTTGCCGTGATTTGGACCCGTATTTGTAAAATTTGAAACTTTGAAAGTTTTAAGATTTTTCTTTGATTTCTATGCTAAATTCGTTGTTTAAGATTTTAATTAGGAGATTTTATCGCACGAGTAAGTCCGCATGATGTTTTTGGGGTAGTGTGCATGTTTAGTTTGGAGCCCCGAGGGCTCGGGTGAGTTTCAGATAGGTATCAGAGTGTTTCGGACTTAATCTGGTGTGAGTTGTTGTTTGTGGTGTCCAAGGATTTGCTCTTTGCGATCGCGGTACAACCCACCTGATCGCGGTGCACGAGCTAGGCTGGGGAAAGGTTTCTTCTACCGATCGCAGGGTCTTGGTCGCGATCGCGATTGCGTAGTGTACTGGAGGGGGCTGGGGAGTCCTTATGTTGCTTTTCGCGAACGAGGTCCCAGGCCCGCAAACGCGGTGGTCAGGGGGGATAGACCATCGCGAACGCGAGCATCTTATCACGATCGCGTAGGTCTTTTGGCCACAATTCTCCGCGAATGCGGCATACTCCTCGCGATCGCGTAGAGGGTCTGCCCAGGGGTTTAAAACGGAATCAAAACGGGAAATAGCCATAATTTTATATCTCCTTCCATATAATCCGACCTTGGGTAATTTTCGAAGAGGAATTTCATTACCAAATCATAGGTTCGTGTTCTTAATCTCATTTTCTTCATTTTCCATTAACACCCATTAGATTTCTAGGCCTAAATAATGTTCTTAAGGGTAGAAAATTGGGGATTTGGGTAGAGTTAGGGCTTTTTGAATTATTGAGATTTAGACCTCGTTTTGAGGTTGGATTTCGAAACTAATTACATATTCGGGCTCGTGAGTGAATGGGTGATCGTGTTTTTGTACGAACATCGTATTTTGACCAAGCAGGCCCGGGGTCGATTTTTGACTTTTTGGTAAGAGTGATGTAAAAACCTATAATTAAGCGTTGTGATAGAATTATTGACATTTGTTGATGTTATTGAGTTGAATATGTCTAGATGCAAGTGAATTGGAGTCAAATTCAAAAGGTAAAGCGGTAATCGAGGCTTGAGTTCGGTCGTGGAATCCGAGGTCAGTGTTTGGCTTAACCTTAGCTTGAGGGAATAGGTGTTGTGTCCTATTTACTATGTGTAAGTATCATGTTCAACGTATATGTGAGGTGACGAGTACCTATATGTTGGTGTCAACTATGCCCGTGAGTCGAATATTGTGATTTATGTGATTTTTCGTAAGTAGTATTTGAGTTTCACCTTATAGTTATCCATGTGTGTGGGAATTCATTGATATTGAGTATTGTTGAGTATCAGTTTTTAGTTGAAGATTTTTATTTGAATTTATGTATTAACTGAGATTAGATATAGCTATTTACCCTCGCCGGGATGGTATTAATTCCACTGTTGACTCCCTTACTGGGATGTTATGGTTTATTTCTGTTTACTCCATTATTTGTTCCTTGTTGGATTGCTACCATTGGATGTGTTTGGGTGAGGAAGATTGTAAAAGCACGAAGGGTGATGCCATGCATGAGATTTTGAGTGAATGATAATGCACAAAGGGTGATGTCGTGCCGATATTGTGATGGTAAAAGAATGAAGGGTGATGTCGTGCCGATATTGTGATTGTAAAAGAATGAAGGGTGATGTCGTGCCATGATATTGTGAGGTAAAAGCACGAAGGGTGATGCTGTGCTGAATATATTGATTCTGATGGTGAGGACGAGAGTAAAAGCACGAAGGGTGGTGTCGTGCACTTGTTTTCGTATCACTATTCTGTTGCTTAAATTGATATGTAAATTACGCCTTACCTCGTTACTTCCATTATTTGATATTTCCTCCCCTCAGCATGTTTCCCCCTTTTTCTTTCCTTATGTTTAACTGTTTATTTCTCGTAGTATTATATTTCTCCGTATTCTATTAAACTACACAGGTTGACCAGTTTTTGTGTGTAACCTCGTCACTACTTCGCGAGGTTAGGCTCGGCATTTACTCAGTACATGGCGTCAGTTATACTGATGTTACACTCTGCACTTTTGTGCAGATCCCGGTGTAGGATCCTATGAACCGTAGATCGAGGTTGCAGCCTTCAGTCTAGTGGAGACCCCTAGGTAGTCATGCAGGCGTCCGCAGGCCTTGGCGTCCCTTCCCACTTCTTTTATATCCTGTTCTAGTTATTTCAGAAACAAATGTACTTATTTTATTCAAACCATTATATGTATTTCGTAGATAGTCCGTGAGCTTGTGACTCCAAAATTCTGTGGTTGGTTTTGTTGAAATTTCATAAAGGCATACATTGAGTTTATATACCTTGCTCCATTTTGTACTTCTATCTATGTTATTGATGTCTTTACGTATGCTATTTTGGTACTAATAAAGGAATAAGATAAATTGAATATTCATGTTGGGTTTCCTAACGGGTTCAACATTAGGCGCCATCGCGATCCCGACGGTGGGAAATTCGGGTCGTGACAAGTTGGTATCAGAGCACTAGGTTGCCTAGATCTCACAAATTCACGGACAAGCTTAGTAAAGTGAGGGATCGGTATGGAGACGTCTGTGCTTATCCCCTAGAGGCTGCAGAGTTTAGGAATGACTTCACATCTATTCTTCTCTGTCATGCAATTTGGACTCTAAATGCAAACTAAATTTCTATTCTATTCTCTCGCAGATGGCGATGACACGTGCTTCTTCATCCACTAATCAGCAGCCCGAGCCTCCAGTTGTAGCTCCTACGAGAGGCCGAGGATGAGGCCGAGGCCGTGCTAGAGGCCGAGGTAGGGGCAGAGCTCAGCCCAGAGTAGCAGCCCCAGTGGCAGAGCCTTAGGTAGAGTTTGCTGATGTGGTTCCTGGCCAGATAGTCCGGGTTGGGCCAGCTCAGGTCCCCGAGGGGTTCATTGCCACCCCAGTACTCAAAGATGCTCTGGTCCGTCTAGTGGGCCTCATGGAGAGTGTCGCTCAGGTAGGTTTGCTTCCTGCAGCACCAGCGGTCTCTCATGCTGGGGGAGGAGCCCAGACTCCTGCTACTCGCACTCCGAAACTATTGGCTCCTCAGTTTCAAACTCTAGTAGCGCAGCCATCGAGGTTAGTTCAGCCGGGTATTGTGGCTCAGACCGGTAATGGGGCTACTATGTCTGTTGTTGCTTTGTGGAGGATGGACAGGTTCATCAAGCTTTTCATTACTACTAGCGGTGCATCTTCAGAGGATCTCCAGGACTATTTGGATAACTGCCATGAGGTTCTACAGAACATGGGGATAGTGGAGACCAATGGGGTCGACTTTGCTACCTTTTGTCTGTCAGGTCCCGCCAAGACTTGGTGGAGAGACTATTGTTTGGCCAGACCAGTTGGATCACCGGCCTTGACTTGGGCCCAGTTCACTCAGCTATTTCTGGAGAAGTTCCTTCCTATCACTCAGAGAGAGGATCTACTGAGGCAGTATGAGCGTCACTATCAAGGCTCTATGACTGTCACTTAGTACGAGACCAGATTTTTTAACTTGTCCCGGCATGCTATTATGATACTTCCCACCGAGCGAGAGAGGGTGAGGAGATTTATTGAGGGACTAGCTCAGCCGATCAGATTGCAGATGGCCAAGGAGACATGGAGTGAAATTTCTTTCCAGGATGCAGCCAATGTGGCCAGATGAGTCGAGGTGGTTCTGTTGCAAGGGGTGATCATGGGTCTGACAAGAGGCCCCATCATTTTTGTAGGTAAAGTGGCACCTCATCTGGAGGCAGGGATTCTTTTGGTAGGGGCCATCCTGCTAGGCCATTTCATTCAGTACTTCAGGTGTCTCGCAGTGCTCCAGGTGGTCGTGGTTCTCATATGCAGTATTCTGATCAGTTTCCCTACAGTTCACCATCAGCTCCTATCAATGCACCGCCGATTCAGGGTTTTCAGGGTGGTTACTAAGGTTGTCGAGGTTAGTTTCAGGGTCAGCAGCCTCAGCAGCCGAGGGCTTGTTATACTCTTGGTGATCAGAGGCACATTGCTAGATTTTTCCCTCGAGCCTCGAGTAGTTCTCAGCACCACGGTTCTCGTTCCATCGTTCCAGTACCAGGTGTTCCACCACCCGCTCAACCAGCTAGAGGTCGGGGTCGAGGTGTTAGAGGTGGAGGTCAAGCCATTAGAGGTGGAGGCCAGGCCGCTAGAGGTAGAGGTCAGCCAGTAGGAGGCCATCCCAGGGATGTAGTTTAGACTGGTGGGGCCCAGCCCCGATGTTATGATATTCCATCCATACCTGAGGTTGAGGCCTCCGATACAGTTATCACAGGTATGGTTTCAATTTGCAGCAGGGATGCTTCAGTTTTATTTGATCCAGGGTCCACATATTCCTACGTGTCATCTTATTTTGCTCCTTATTTGGTTATTCCTCGTGATTCTCTGAGTACTCCTGTTTATGTGTACACCAGTGGGTGATTCTATTGTAGTAGATCATGTCTACCATTCGTGTCTTGTGGTTATTGGTGGTCTTGAGACCAGTGTAGATCTTCTGCTCCTTGATATGGTAGATTTTTATGTTATTTTGGGGATGGATTGGTTCTCACCTTATCATGCCATACTGGATTTTCATGCCAAGACCATGACATTAGCATTACCCGGGTTGCTTCGACTGGAGTGGAGGGTGACTCCTGGTCATTCTTCCAGCAGGGTTATCTCACATATGAAGGCTCGGTGCATGGTTGAGAAGGGGTGTTTGACCTATTTGGCTTATGTTCGAGATTCTAGTTCTGAGGTTCCCTCTATAGAGTATGTACCCGTAGTCCGTAAGTTTCCAGAGGTGTTTCCTGCAGACCTACCGGGTATGCCACCCGACAGGGATATTGATAGTTGCATTGATTTGGCTCCGGGAACTCAGCCCATTTCTATTCTGCCATATCGTATGGCCCAGCCAGAGTTGAAGGAGTTGAAAGAACAGTTGCAGGATCTGCTTGATAAAGGCTTCATTAAGCATAGTGTCTCGCCTAGGGGTGCCCCGGTGTTGTTTGTTAAGAAGAAGGATGGGTCGATGTTGATGTGTATATATTATCGACAATTGAACAAGGTTACCATCAAGAACAAGTATCCATTGCCACGAATTGATGATTTGTTTTATCAGCTTCAGGGTGCCAAGGTATTTTCGAAGATCGATTTGAGATCCGGCTACCATCAGTTGAGGATTAGGGAGATCCGATGTCCCTAAGACAACTTTTCGTACTCGGTATGGGCATTATGAGTTCTTAGTGATGTCATTCGGGTTAACGAATGCCCCGGCAACTTTTATGGACTTGATGAACCTAGTATTCAGGCCTTATTTGGATTCCTTTGTGATTGTCTTCATTGATGATATTCTGATTTATTCCCGCAGCTGGGAGGAGCACGAGCACCACCTTCGAGTCATTCTTCAGACTTTGAAGGTCAGTCAGTTGTATGCTAAGTTCTCTAAGTGTTAGTTCACGTTGAGCTCAGTTTCATTCCTGGGTCATGTTGTATCAGTAGAGTGTATCCAGGTGGATCCCAAGAAGATTTTAGCAGTCAAGGATTGGTCTAGACCCACCTCAGCTATAGAGATTCAGTGTTTCTTGGGCTTAGCAGGTTACTATCATCGGTTTGTGGAAGGCTTTTCATCTATTGCAGCCCCGATGACCAGGTTGACTCAGAAGGGTACCTAATTTGGGTGATCAGATGAGTTTGAGGCGAGCATTCAGAAGCTCAAGAAAGCCTTGAACACGGCACCAGTGTTGGTTTTGCCCACAGGTTCAGGGCTATATACTGTGTATTGTGATGCATCTTGGGTTGGACTTGGTGCAGTGTTGATGCAGGATGGCAAGTTTATTGCGTATGCTTCGTGTCAGTTGAAGATCCACGAGAAGAATTGTCCAGTTAATGATTTGGAGTTAGTAGCCATTGTTCACACGCTGATGATTTGGAGGCATTATTTATATGTCGTGTCTTGTGAGGTGTTCATGGATCACAAGAGTTTAATATATTTGTTCAAACAGAAGGAGTTGAATTTGAGGCAGAGGAGATGGTTGGAGTTGTTGAAAGACTATGATATCACAATCTTATATCATCCGGGGAAGGTCAATATGGTGGCTGATGCTTTGAGTAGGAAGTTAGCCAGCATGGGTAGTCTTGCTTATATTCCGGTCGGAGAGAGACCGCTTGGTTTGGATGTTCAGGCTTTAGCCAATCAGTTCATGAGATCTGATGTTTCTGATCCCGCCATGTTCTAGCTTATACAGTTGCTCGTTCTTCATTATTTGATCATATTCGAGCCTGGCAATATGATGATCCTCATTTGTGTGTCCGGAGGGATACGGTCTGGAACGTGGATGCCAAGCAGGTTAGAGTTGGTGATGAGGGAGTTTTACGGATGCAGGGTCATATTTGTGTACCCAATGTGGATGAACTTCGTGAGTTGATATTATAGGTGGCCCATAGTTCCCGGTATTTACAGGTGGCCCACAGTTCTCGATATTTTATCCATCCGGGCGCCGCAAATCCTGATACATCTTTGGGGCAACATTATTGGTGGAGGAGGATGAAGAAGGATATTATGGCATATGTAGCTCGGTGTTTGAATTTTCAGGAGTTAAAATACGAGCACCAGAGACCTGGCGGATTGATCTAGCAGATTGAGATTCCTAAGTGGAAGTGGAAGCGTATCACTATGGATTTTGTTGTTGGACTCCCACAGACTAAGAGGAAGATCGATGCAATATGGGTCATTTTGGATAGTCTGACCAAGTCAGCGCATTTCATTCCTGTGGTAGTTTCCTATTCTTCGGAGAGATTGGCAGAGATCTACATTATGGAGATTGTTCTCCTTCATGGTGTGCTCGTGTCTATTATTTCTGACCGAGGTACGCAGTTTACCTCGCATATTTCTTAAGGGCAGTTCAGCGTGAGTTGGGCACGAGGGTTGAGTTGAGTTCAGCATTTCATCCTCAGACGGACGGACAGTCCGAGCGTACTATTCAGATTTTGGAGGATATGCTATGAGTCTGTGTCATTGACTTTGGGGGATCTTGGGATTAGTTCTTTCCATTAGCTGAGTTTTCCTACAACAACAAATATCGGTCGAGCATTCATATGGCTCCTTATGAGGCATTATATGGTAGGCGATGTCGGTCGCCGGTTGGGTGGTTTGAGCCGGGAGAGGTTCAGTTGTTGGGGACGAATTTAGTGCAGGAATCCTTGGATAACGTCAAGATTATTCAGGATAGACTACGTACAGCTTAGTCCAGGCAAAAGAGTTATGCCGACCACATGGTTCATGATTTGGCATTCATGGTTGGGGAACGGGTATTTCTTCAGGTATCGCCATGAAAGGCGTGATGAGATTCTGGAAGAAGGGAAAGCTAAGCCCTAGATTCATTGGTCCATTTGAGATTCTTGACATAGTAGGAGAGGTGGCCTACAGACTCGTTGCCACCAAAATTATCAGCTGTGCATCCGGTGTTTCATATGTCTATGCTTCGGAAGTACCACGGAGATCCAACCCATGTGTTAGATTTCAGCAATGTCCAGTTGGACAAGGATTTGACCTATGAGGAGTAGATGGTAGCCATATTAGACCGGCAGGTTCGTTAGTTGAGATCGAAGAGTTATCCTTCAGTTCGTGTCCAGTGGAGAGGTCAACCTATCGAGGCAGCTACCTGGGAGTTCGAGTCCGATATGCGTAGACGTTATCCCCATCTTTTCCCTGATTACGGTACTTTTCTATGTCAATGGGTGTTTTAGATGTGGAGAATGTGATGACCCAAAAGGTCATCCCTTGTTTTATAAGTCAAAACTGTATTCCTAGGCCTTTAAAACCTCCTTTTATATCACCTTGTTTTACGTGCACAGCCTGGGCGTATATCCGGGAAGCTTCTATGTGAAAAACTGAGAAAACAAAAATGCTAAATTGGCCTTAATATTGAATATTAAGTTGACTTCGGTCAACATTTTGGGTAAACGGACCCGGACCCGTTATTTGACAGTCCTAGAGGGTCCGTAGGAAAATATGGGACTTGGTCGTATGCCCGGAATCAAATTCCGAGGTCCCAAGCCCGAGAAATGAATTTTTGAAAGAAATTGGTTTACCGAAAATATAAGAGTTCTTGGAAATTTGGTTATATTTGAAATTTACGGTATCCGGCCCGTATTTTGGTTCCGGAGCCCGGTACAGATTCAATATGATATTTGAGTTGTGTCTGTAAAATTTGGTATGAAACGGAGGTCGTTTGACGTGATTCTGACCCGTATTTGTAAAATTTGAAACGTTGAAAGTTTTGAGATTTTCTTTGATTTCTATGCTAAATTCGTTGTTTAAGATGTTAATTTGGCGATTTGATCGCACGAGTAAGTCTGCATGATGTTTTTGGGGTAGTGTGCATGTTTGGTTTGGAGCCTGAGGGCTCGGGTGAGTTTCAGATAGGTATCGGAGTGTTTCGAACTTAGAAAAATCTGGTGTGAGTTGTTGTTTCTGGTGTCCTAGGATTTTCTCTTCGCGATCGCGGTGCACCAGCTGGGCTGGGGAAGGGTTTCTTCTACGCGATCGCAGGGTCTTGGTCGCGATCGCAATCGTGTAGTGTACTGGAGGAGGGCTGGGGTAGTGCTTATGTTTCTCTTCGCGAACGCGGTGGTCAGGGGGGGTAGACCATCACGAACGCGAGGGGGTCTGCCCAGGAGTATATAACATAATCAAAACGGGAAATAGCCATAATTTCATATCTCCTTCCAAAGAATCCGACCTTGGGTTATTTTTGAAGAGTAATTTCATCACCAAATCATAGGTTCGTGTTCTTAATAACATTTTCTTCATTTTCCATTAACACCCATTAGGTTTCTAGGCCTAAATCATGTTCTTAAGGGTCGAAAATTGAGGATTTGGGTAGAGTTAGGGCTTTTTGAATAATTGGGAGTTAGACCTCGTTTTGAGGTCGGATTTCGAAACTAATTACATATCCGAGCTCGTGGGTGAATGGGTGATCGGGTTTTGGTCCGAACCTCGTGTTTTGACCAAGCGGACCCGGGGTCGATTTTTGACTTTTTGGGAAGAATGATGTAAAAACCTATAATTAAGTGTTGGGATGGAATTGTTTGACATTTGTTGATGTTATTGAGTTGAATATGTCTAGATGCAAGTGAATTGGATTCAAATTCAAAAGGGAAAGTGGTAATCGAGGTTTGAGTTTGGTCGTGGAATCCGAAGTAAGTGTTTCACTTAACCTTATCTTGAGGGAATAGGTGTTGTGTCCTATTTATTATGTGTAAGTATCATGTTCAACGTATATGTGAGGTGATGAGTACCTATACATTGGTGTCAAGTATGCCCGTGAATCGAATACTGTGATTTATGTAATTTTTCCTAAGTAATATTTGAGTTTCAACTTATAGTTATCCATATTTGTGGGAATTTTCAGTTGAAGATTTTTATGTGAAGTTATGTACTAAGTGAGATTGGATATAGTTGTTTACCCTTGTCGGGATGGTATTAATTTCACTATTAACTCCCTTGCCAGGATGTTATGGTTTATTTCTGTTTACTCCATTATTTGTTCCTTGTTGAATTGCTATCATTGAACGTGTTTGGATGAGGAAGTGTGTAAAAGCACGAAGGATAATGTCGTGCGTGTGATTTTGAGTGAATGATAATGCACGAAGGATGATGCCGTGCCGATATTGTGATTGTAAAAGCACGAAGGGTGATGCCGTGCCATGATATGAGAGATAATGCACGAAGGATAATACCGTGCCATGATATTGTGAGGTAAAAGCACGAAAGGTGATGACGTGCAGAATATATTGATTCTGATGGTGAGGACGAGAGTAAAAGCACGAAGGGTGGTACCGTGCATTTGTTTTCGTATCACTATTCTGTTTCTTAAATTGATATCTAAATTATGACTTACCTCGTTACTTCCATTATTTGATATTTCCTCCCCTCAGCATGTTTCCCCCTTTTTCTTTCCTTATGCTTAACTGTTTATTTCTCGTAGTATTATATTTCTCCGTATTATATTAAATTGCACATGTTGAGTTTGGTTGTCGTGTCCTAGACTCGTCACTACTTCGCCGAGGTTAGGCTCGGCACTTACTCAGTACATGGGGTCGTTTGTACTGATGCTACACTCTGCACTTTTGTGCAGATCCCGGTGTAGGACCCTATGGACCGTAGATCGAGGTTGCTGCCTTCAGTCCAGTGGAGACCCCGAGGTAGTCCTGCAGGCGTCCGCAGGCCTTGGCGTCCGTTCCTACTTCTTTTATATCCTGTTCAAGTTATTTCAGAAACAGATGTACTTATTTAATTCAGACCGTTATATGTATTATTCGTAGATAGTCCGTGAGCTTGTGACTCCAAAATTCTGGGATTGGTTTTTGTGAATTTTCGTAAAGGCATACATTGAGTTTATATACCTTGCTCCATTTTGTACTTCTATCTATGTTAGTGTTGTCTTTACGCATGCTATTTTGGTAATAATAAAGGAATAAGAGAAATTGAATATTTACGTTGGCTTGCCTAGCAGGTTCAACATTAGGCGCCATCATGGTCCCGACGGTGGGAATTCGGGTCGTGACACATTAAAACTTATTTAACTCCCCACGTTAAGATTCAGATACTAATTAATTAAATTAAATTACTGACGATTTAATTTATTGATTATTTCTTTAAACTTTCACTTAACTTATTTCATGTGGCGGATACAAAATCCATCGGCCGGGTTTACACATGAAAACTTATGAGCTTTCATAAAGGTGTATCATCAATCTCTAAACCGATGCATGGATTCCATCAACTAACTATTACTTCATCAATGTACGTTATTATTGTCCAATTTACCAGGCATATTGACGCACGAAAGAATCTCGCCTTTTAATAAATCAAAATAATAATAATATACACAACTAATTGTAATTATATCAAGATTAAGAGTATAAGTACATTTAATGGCTAGATAGTTTATTTTATTAAGTAAGTATAAAATACTTATCTCTACTTAGTCCGTTCAATACATACAAAATGTACTAGCACAAGAAGTTGGAATTAAATCATTCTCATAATCAAGATAAATTATATTTAATCTTGTGCTACAATCATTCCTGATGGTTTGTACAATTTCATCATTAGATTGTGAACTCAAACTTTATACTTATAAGAACAAAAGGTTTAATCTTTCGTGTATAAGCTAAACTCTATACACTAAATCATCTACTATATAAGTAAAGTACACAGACTAATATATAATCTATTTAAAACTTTATTAAAATTGAATGAACAATTATATCATAATAAATACAACATCTAAACCAAACTCAAGGTTAATTGTATATATCCCAACAATCTCCCACATAGACTTTCAATTATGACAATTGTTAAAATATACTATATCTAAACGCATGGTTTATAGTATATGCCCCAACAATCTCCACTTAGATACATAACCATGCATTTACAACTTTTTCAGGCATTCTTTTACAGGACTATTAAAAGTCTTCACCAAATAAGGTTTTGTTAAAGAATCTTGCCAAGTTATTTCTGATGCAATATTTGTCCACTAGTGCAATAATTGAGAATTGGAACAGAGAGGGGGCTATTTGCACAAATAGGGAGTCAAGAGCATGTGGATAATGAGATGGTTAATAATGTTGTAGCCATGCGAGCCACTGTTCAGTTCCTAATATAGATAGTCAAGGTGCACATATATGAAAAGCGAGGATAGGAGGTTAGTAACTAACTAACATATGGGGATTCCTTTTCTTAGAACATTTATCTATCCTATTCATGTTTGTAAGAAGAGAATGCTTCTTTCCTCTATTCTATTCCTACCTATTGTAGGTTGATAAAATATACAAGAATTAAAGAAAGCTACTCAAGTAAGCACATTGAAGCATTTGAAAGGAAATAACTAGGCTTGCATAGATTAATTACAAAAGAATTAAAGAGAAGGAAGTTAATATAGGCTATCTTCCGTTTAAACTAAGATCTTGGAAAAACCAATAAGCTTGGAGGAACTTTCTTGTTTGAATGTTGCACTTCAACTGCTCCTAGATGGGCTACCATCAGTACACTCTTCTCTTTCTAACTTTGCTGAAGCTGAAAATTTTATCTCCTTTTCTTTATGCATATGGCTTTTTAACCTCTTTTTATTATTTCTAGGCCCAATACTTAGTGTTAGCTCGACATCTGCTTCCTCTTCAATATTTCTCATCTTGGCATGGTCATCAATAGTACTTGTTGAAGTTCCTTCTTTATGATCAGAAGGCAATTCAAGATTCAATCCTCTAACTGGCATTAATATTCTTGAGTTCTCACCTAAGCAACTACCACTTCTTTCCCTTTATTGATCATCTGTTAAACCATAAAGATGAATACTGTTAAACCCTATTTCTCTTGTACGTTGAAGCTGAGCAACTACCACTTCATTTTTGAACTCAAATTGTTGAAACTGTACTGGTAGCTTTATTGTGTTGGAATTCTATTTTCTATCGCTGGTTTTTGCTGTTTTGTAAGTATTGGTGTTTTTTTGAAGCTGTACTGGTAGCCCTATTGAAAATAATTGTTTTTGATATTTTTTTAGGCTGTAAAGTGATCTTGTATTTTTTTTTTGCATAATAACAGGGAGGAGGTTGTTAAACATGGAGATAACCAAGGAGGGCTTCAAGGCACTTAGTATTTTTCTCTTTTAGGATATGTGTAATACAATGAAAATGAAGTATTATGCATTACATATGTAATTCGCATTTTAGTAATGGAAGTATTTAATATCCGACTTAAGATATTCTTTTGGTTTTTGTAAAATGCTATTGGATGCATTTATATATATAATGTTGGTCATTACAATTGCTGAATTAAATAGGTTTCAGTTGTGACAAAATCTTATTATACAATATTGAAGTTGTCACTAATTGTTTAATAGTTTTTGTAGGAATTATTATGGCCACTAAATGTCATTCTCCAGCAGCGAGCTAATAGTCGCCACTGATGAAAAAGTGTTTTTGTGGCGACAACAATTGCTACTAAAAGTAACTCTCCAGTAGCGATACGAGACTTGCTGTAATAGCTAATTATTTTTGTGGCGACTTTAGTTGCTACTAAAAGAACCTCTATAGTAGCGATTAAGAAGCTGCCACTGACAGTCATTTATTTTTGCGGCAACAGTTGTTTCTACTAAAATTCACTCTTCAGTGGCGACTTACGCCTGAATCTTTTTCGTGGAACTATTTTTTGTGGCGACTTGGCATACCTTTTGTAGCGACAATGTCGCCACAAAATAGTGACATTTTGTGGCGACACTCTGTAGTCGTCACAAATAATGTTTAGTTATGGAATCACTTGCAACAAGTCCAATGTCGCTTCTATAAACCTTTAGCGGCGACATATGATTATTTTCTAAAAGTTGAGATAATTCTTCTCTATTTTCCTATAATTTCATTTGGATTGTATTGAGTATTGACTGTTAGTTGGCTTGCCGAGCGGGTTGGAAGTAAGACCATCCTAGTTTTATGGCCTTCCAAGTATGGGTTGTGGTGCTAGAGTGTCTACGGGTTAAATATTTAGCTAGGAGTATTGATACCCAGTGTGAGAATGGTAAGTTAAATAACCGCCATGCCTGTGCCCCAAGTAGTTCTTGATTTTTATGAATTAGGTTAGAGATTCTCAGGCTCCATCTTTTTTTTCCAGTTGAACATTTTTCCATCTAATTAGATGGAGTTTTCTTTTTTATGGAGTAGTTTCCTATAGGAAGTCTCTTTAGTATTTTTCTAGTAGTTGAGTTGTATGATGGAAAAAATTTATTAATTGCATTAGGTGATTGGGTAGACAATTAAGGGTGGCTTTGATGAGAGTGGTACGGCCAACCAAGGATAGCATATTAGTTTTCAGGCCTGCCAATCTATGTTTAAAGTTATTCAGGAGGAATTGAAAATAAGTTTTTCGAGGTCGTTGGCTTAATATAGGGAATCCTAAGTATTTACCAAATTGCGAGCCTTCTTTCATGGCAAAGGAGGATAGCACAAAGGCTTTTGCTTCATTGGTGATATTTTTTGAGAAGAAGACTTTTGATTTGGTGTAATTAATGGTTTGGCATGTAGCATTGATAAAGAATGTAAGTGTATCGATTAGGGAGTGAACACTCTTTGTAGTCAATATGGAAATGAGACGGATATTATCGGCAAAGAATAGATGTGATAGTTGTGGTACGTGTGTAGATAGTTTTATGGGGTGCCATAGTCCGTAATCAAATTGTGAGTGTATTTTCCTGAACAACAATTCTAGGCATAAAATAAACAAATAAGGTGATAGGGGATCCCCTTGGCGGATTCCTCTAGTGGGACTGAAAAAAGGTGTGGAAGCACCGTTGATAAGTATGGATATTGTGGATGAGGTGATGCATGACATAATTAATTTAATCAAGGGTGCTTGAAAATTGAAGTAGATGAGGGTATCTCTAATGAAACCACGTTCTAGTTTGTCGAAGGCTTTTTCGATGTTGAATTTTAATAGGAATTCGCCTTGCTTTCCTTCGTTTTTTTAAATGGTGGATGATTTATTGAATAATAATAGTGTTATCTGATGCTCTAAGATTTCGTAAGAAAGCAAATTGTTCAGGGCTTATAATTGTTTGAAGAATTGGTTTAATACAATGAATGATAATTATTGTTTTTATTTTGTAAAGGGTGTTGCAAAGTCTTATAGGGTGGTATTGAGTGATCAAAGTAGGGTGAAGTATTTTTGGGGTGAGACATAGGTATGTTTTATTTACTTCTGGTTGAATGTGTTATTTTTCAAAGACTTCATTGCAGAATGATATTAGAGAAGGTGCAATGTGTACCTAGTAGTTTTGGTAAAATAGTGGATGTAAACCATCCGACCCAGAGCTTTTAGTGGTTGAAAAGATTTAATGGCTCTAAGAATTTATGTGGTGGTAGGAGGTAATGCGAGGCTGGTAGTTTGTTCCTGTGTGGAGTGGTGGTGACTTAAGATTGGGGAATTTTTTTGATGGACTATATGGGAAGTAGTAAATAGGTTTTGGTAGTATTATTCAATTTGGAAAATGATATTTTTTTTGTCTTATATCCAGTTTCCCGTTGAATCTTTTAGGGACGTGATACGATTTTGTCTACGACGCTTAATAGTTGTTAGGTGAAAAAAATTTGTATTAGCATCGCCTTGTTCGAGCCAATTTATACGATATTTTAATTTCTAAAATTCTTCTTGTAATTTTCATATTTCATTAAACTAGGCTATCAGTTACATTCTAGGTGTTGTAAAAAGGATCTCGTAGGATATGCAGGTGAGGATTGGATTCCTTTAATCCTGGCTAGAAGTTTTCTTTTTTTCCTAAAATATTCCCAAAGGTGGAATTACAATTTGTAACATCCTTTCTGAAGTCTTCAATAGCGGGAAGAATGGGTTTATTAGTAGGCCAGTTCTTTTTATAATTGAAAGAAATTGTGGGTGACTTTTGCCTATTTTTTCTGTAGTGGCATATTTTTTGTTTAGTTGAATTAATAATGGATAATGGTTCGAGTGTGTTCGAGGTAAATGTTGCACTAAAGCTTGTGGAAGTAGGTTAATCCAATCATAATTTGCTACAAAACGATCAATTCGTTCCAAAATTCAATTTGTGATGTGTCGATTATTGGACCAAGTATACTTACTGCTAGTATACCCTAGGTCTATAAAATTTCAATAATTCAGACAACAAATAAATTTATCACACCTAGTATTATTTAGGGCTAGACCTTCGTATTTCTGAGATGCTCTTGTTATTTCATTAAAATCCCCTCCCATTAACCAAAGAAGCTTAATAGTGTCATGCAATTGCCTTAGATTTTTCCCATAAACAAGTCTAGAGTGCATGCCATTTTTGGCGTAGATAACTGAAAAAACCCAAGAAGCAGTGTATGGTCGTACCTGGAAAATCGAATGGATTTCCTATTATGTGACTGAAACTTGATCTAGTTGGATGATCTCCTCCTTCCAAAGTAGAGCAAGGCCTCCACTACCACCCACTGCCGATGCTTCTACTAAGTGCGTGAATCCAAACTCTACTTTTAGTGTTGCATGCTCCTGCAGTTGAGTCTCCAATAAAGTCACCAATGGTGGGTTGTGGTAGTTCAACAGGGATCGAAAATTCCTTTTGAAGTTTGATGACTAAGCTCCTCTGCAATTCCAAAAAATGATTTGCATGGATGAGTTATTGGGTGGGGGGGGGGGGGGGGGAAGGGGGTCCCCACCTTAGTTGGGGTCATCGCTGGAATCATGACTATGACATATTTTTTCATTATTGGATTTTGAGTGGTTCGTACATTTAGGGAGAAACTTTGCAACTCCTGAGGGAATACGATTATCACTTTTCTTGCAAACTGCTCTTTGATCATGTAAGTTATGTGTCCATTTAGGAAAAAATGATTGGTCTGAGTTCTCGTATCTCTTCCATTGTTGTAGTCAGCTCTAGTTGCGCTTCTGCATCGAGTTCTGATGGAGTGTGATGGTGGGTATGAATAGGGCTGGTTGGTGGAGTGGATGGGTGATAGGGAGAGGCTTGTGCATGAAGGGGAGGTGTTGTTTCTATCAAGGATCTTTGTTGGATCCAAGGAACAAAAGTTTGTTGGAGTAGCTGTGGTGGGTATAAGGAAAATTCCTGTGCATTAGGTGGAGTTTGGTATGGAAATTGGAGGACAGATTGAGGGTGTTGTGGTTGCATGGGGAAAGGTTTCCAATTGTGATGGTGTTTGGGAGTTGACGGTGGGTGCATGGCCCAAAGGTATTGATTGTATAGTGCCACTCCCAAACGCATCCCTTCAGTTACAATTTGAGCAATATCCGCTGGATTCTGTATCATGATGATCACATCTTGATTGTCGATCTTCACTGTGAACATGAGTTCATGCTCCTGTAAGCTCATCTCCAACCATGACTGTGGGTATGTCATTGTGGGAGGGAACTGTGAGATGTAGATTGGTGTGGGAGGTTGTTGTGATTGGCTTGGGGTTTGCACGGCGAGCCTATTGATGAAGATGGGGTGATTGAGGAGGTTGGTGTTGGTGAAGGAGGTGGTGCGTCTGTGTTGGATATTTAAAGGAAGATGATTCATTTCTGTGTTTAGAAGTTATTTGATTGTTGCTTTTATCAGTGGAATTATGGAGGGAAGGTAATGATGAGTTATCAGTGTTGTTTGGATCAAAAGAGGGTAAAAGATGTGGTTGTGTCACGACCCGATTTCAGAGTCGTGATGGCGGCTGTCGTGGAACCAGGCAAGCCGCCCCTTTGTTTCTAAGCTAAATTCAATTTCTAGTAAAAATCCAATTTTTAAACGAATTTATTGATGAAACTAAGAGTCTGAAGTTTAAAAACAATATTTGAAACAAAAATTAAAATTTCCAACCCCGGATCTGGTGTCACTCAGTCATGAGCTACTATAACATAAAGCAAAGAAAAGGAGAAATGGACAAAATTATCTCAAAATAAAGAACAACATGTAGAATAAGAAAGAGAAGGCGAGGTCGCGATCGCCAGCTGCTACCTCGACAACTCCAATAAAAACTCCCACAGCCGCTCAATATCCACTACCGGGTCCCGGTGTACCTGGGTCTGCACACAAGGTGCAGGGGATAACGTGAGTACACCAACTCAGAAGTAACGAACCCAAACTATAGGCTGAGAGGTAGTGATGGGCCAAACCTCAATAATTAAATCATCAGCGTACAAAATTTAGGCATGTTCACAGTTTATCAGAAAATAACAACAGAATATACTAGATATACCTCCATATGTTCTACAAGCCACCATGTCACAGTGTGAAAATGCACATAGTGCTCACAACTCTCCCACATAAGTCCACTCAGTACTATATATGGCTCTCAGGCCTAGGGAAGTTTCATCCCGGAATATGCATAAACACTGGGGTGATCGTAGTCACTCAGTACTAAGGAAAAAGCCAGTCCAGCCCCCACGGAGAAGATCCATCTCCGGAATACAACACTCGGACAATATCCAAATTCAGGGAAGATCCATCCCTCACATAACATCAGCTTCGGACAAGATCCATGCCCAAGGAAGATCCATCCCTCATCATCGATACGCTCACTGGGGTGTAAAGACTCAGGAGGGTCCCTAGTGGCCCAAGCGCCATATCAAGCCAACAAATGCCTGATTTAATATCGCTGCGGTGTGCAGTCCAATATCATAACTGTCTCTATAAGAGGCTCTAGGCCTCACTCAGTCATTATTCTCCAGTCTCATTCACATGGATCACAGATACCTCCATCAGCCTGACACAATGATAAGTATGCATATAATTAACAATACTGAGACAAAGATATGAAGTGGTATGCTATAACAGGACTGAGTATATCGAATCAAATAATCACAAAATGAGACAGTAATATACGACCACTCGGGTCTCAGCATTTTCGGTGTGAATCCTAGCATTTATACTTAACATGATTTCTAATAGGTTCACAATTACCACATTAACAGAAGCACAGTTATCATCAGGGAATAATCACTAAGCGGTGCGATGCGATAAGCCAGGCCACAAATACTCGGTGCACGCCCGTCATTTGGCATGTGCGTCACCTCAACAATAGTCATAAATCATTTAGCTCGGGGCTTTGAACCCTCAGAACCAAGTTTGGAAACGTTACTTACCTCAAAA
Organism: Nicotiana paniculata; assembly: GCA_005239505.1. NCBI lineage: Eukaryota > Viridiplantae > Streptophyta > Magnoliopsida > Solanales > Solanaceae > Nicotiana > Nicotiana paniculata. The sequence goes on along the minus strand of MDKI01208016.1, from coordinate 23,102 downwards.
CAAGCTAAAATACTATTCCGCAGTGCCTTTGCCTCTAAATTCAGCCTCTGAGTGCTCCAAATCTACCAAGTACAGTTTCTTATCATCAAATTATGATTAAGGAATGAATCCAATTGAAAAGTACCAATTTTAGCTCAAAACCCGAAATTAGCCAAAACTCGACCCCCAGGCCCGCGTCTCAGAACCCGAAAAATTTCATACCAAAATTTTCTTCATCATCTCACGAGTGCGTACATATCAAGAACACTAAAATCGGAGTTTGTTTGACCCCTCAAATCGACCCCTAAATGTCTCAAAATCTGAAGCCCTAACCCCACCTTTTTCCTACTGATTTTCATAATTAAACAATGATATAAGGTCTCCAATCACATATAATTTAGTTATTAAGTCCAAAAGCCTTACCTCAATGATGAACCAGCATTTTCCTCTTCAAATCCCTCAAAAACCTCGGAACCCGTACAATAATGGTGAAAAGAGGGTTAAAAATCGCGAAGGCATGTTTTTATACTTTATGAATAGTGGTTCCGCACCTACGGCCACTTAAGTGTACCTGCGGATCCGCACCTACGGTCCCAGGTCCACACCTTTGGAGCATCCGCACCTGCAACTTCGCAGGTGCGATCCTCCTCCCGCACCTGCGATCCTCTGCTGAGCCTCCCAAATTCCGCATCTATGGAGCTTTGGTCGCTCCTGCGGGCCCGCACCTGCGGTCACACTTTCGCAGGTGCGTTTACACCAGCACCAGCAGCTGAAGCTGCATTTTACCAACTTTAAAACTTCCGTTAATCACCCGAAATAAATCTCGAGCCCCTCGGGACCCCAACCAAATATACCAACATATCATATATGATCATTCAAACTTTGTTGCACTCCCAAAACACTAAAAATAACATCAAAACACCAAAATCACATCAAATTCAAGCCTAAGAACTTTGAAATTTCTAAATCCTCCAACAATGCCGAAACTATCCAAAACAACTCCGATTGACCTAAAATTTTGCAGACATATACAAAATGACATCACGAACCTGTTCCAACTTCCAAGATTCCATTCTGACTTTGATAGCCTATTTTCCACTGCCGACCAGAAATCGCCAAAAACTAACTTTCGCCAATTCAAGCCTAATTCTACACCGGACATCACAAAAATATTCCAAACACACTCCTAAGTACCAAATCACCTAACGAAGCTATCCGGGCCATAAAATCCACATTCCGAGGTTGTTTACCAATAAGTCAACCCTCAGTTGACTTTTCCCATTTTAAGGCTATTTTTAAGGCTAAATGGCTAAATTCTCACCACAACCATTCCGATTCCGAGCCTATCAACTCTAACACATCAAGAAAAGTATAACCAACCTATGACAAGTCAATAACATTAATTTTTAATAAAAATTCTATGTAATGACCGACTGGGTCGTTACAGGTTGTTGGTGAGAGATTTTGGTTACTCAATATTAATTCACGTGGGTGAGAAGATGGTGGCGTATTACTTGGGTCTTGTGTTGAACTGATATGGTTATTGATTTGATCTAGTTGTAATTGTGATGTTGGGATTTTGGTGTTGATTTCCCAATAAAACATAGTTCCTCGGCACGGAATGTCCCCTCGTGCATAAACTCACAAACACTCGGTACGGAATGTCCCCCGTGCAATAAATAAATATCACTCGGCACGGAATGTACCCTCGTGCAATAAATAAATAACACTCGGCACGGAATGTCCCCTCGTGCAATAAATAAATAAACACTCGGCACGGAATGTCCCCTCGTGCATAAATAAATAAACACTCGGCAGGGAATGTCCTCTCGTGCAATAAATAAATAAACACTCGGCACGGAATGTCCCCTCGTTCATAACCTCATAAACACTCGGCACTAAATGTTCTCTCGTGCAATAAATAACATAAACAACAATTTAACAAGGAAAAATCAACAATAAGAACCATAAATCACAGCATCCGTAAATCAACAATAAGAACCATAAATCACAACATCCGGATATCAACAATAAGAACCATAAATCACAACATCCGAAAATCAACAACAAGAACCATAAATCACAACATCCGAAAATCAACAATAAGAACAATAAATCACAACATCCCGGCAAGGGAGTCAACAACGCAAACAATATCATCAACAATATAAACAATAATAGAAATCATACCATCCCGACAAGGCAGTCAACAATGAAAACAACATCATCCCACAAGGGAAACAACTATAACCAATCTCGCCTAAACAACTAACATTACGAAATAAATCTCAGCTCAAACAAGGACCCAATAATGTAACATCAACAAAACACCAACAACCTAAATATTTATCAACTAGGTCCAAGTAGCACATAAGGGAAAAAATCATATAAAGCACCATGTAAGACTCACGGGCATGCTTGATACCAATGAACGGATATTCTAGCTACGACTAAACAATTATAAAGCTAGATAACACTAGTATAGTCAATTCGACAGTTTTAGGAAGCAAGTATAGCATGAAGATAAGAGCGGTAAGATATTCAATTAAGCCACTTAAGATCAAATAGACAACAAAGGAATCCAATAGCAAGTAATTCTAATCTAAGTAGGAAATGATGAAATTAACAACCAATGATTCAAACGTAACAATTACAATTCATACACTAGTAATATAAGAACCTACAAATCCTAAAAGGCCAATCTATTAGCAAATAAGTCCGAGTAAGCATTCGTCAACTCATATACACGGACTACAATCAACAAAGAAGACTCAACCCTAAGGGGTAGTTCCCCCACACAAGGTTAGGCAAGATACTTACCTCAAGGATGACAACCCGGTACTCAAAAATAGACTTCTCGGGCAGAAAGACCTTCAGACGGCTCAGAATCAAGTAAAACAACTTCAAAATACACATAAAACATATAAGGAACTATTCCGAATAATAAAGTTTCAATCTTTACAAAATTATAAAAATTGACCCAAAAGTCGACCCCCAGGACCGCACCTCGGAACCCGACAAATTTTACAAATTCCGATTAACCATTCCGATACGAGTTCACCCATACTAAATTTATCCAATTCCGATAATATTTGGTCATTCAAATCGTGAATTTTCATTTTTGAAGTTTTCTTTCAAAACCCACAATCCCCTCAACCCAAAACACAAATTAAATGATAAAGACAAGAACTAATTCATGAAATATAATTAATTATAGTGGAAGAACACTTACCTACTCGATTTGTGTGAAAACCCCTCAAAAAATCGCCCAAAATCGAGTTCTAGAAGTCAAAATATGTTTAAAAATGGTGAAACCCCGATTTTGCAAACTTATATTCTGCTCAGGTGCTTTGTGAATCGTGATCACGGGAATTGAGGCGCGATCGCGTAGAAGGAATTGGCTGCTGGTGTAAGATGTGCTCCGCGATCGCGGAGAATCTTATGCGATCACGTATAAGGGGTAGGATGGCTTATGCGATCGCGGATAGAGTTATGCGATCGCAGTGAAGGAAAAACTGGGGGTCCAAAGCGACACTATGCGATCGCGACTTCATCTATGCAATCGCATAGAAGGAAACCAGATGACAGGTTCAGCAGTTCAAAAATAGGGAAAGGACCCAGAACATATCCGAAACACACCCGAGGCCCCTAGGACCCCGTCTAAATGCACAAACAAGTCTTATAACCTAATACAGACTCGATCAAGTTTCCAAATCACATGAAATAACACTAAAACGACGAATCAAACCAAAAATCAATGAAATTCCTCAAAACTTCTTTAAACATCAAATTTTTGAGGTCCGAATCACGCCAAACGAGGTCTGTTTCATACCAAACATCACAGATACACATATAAACCATATCGAGCCTGTACAGTGCTCCGGAACCAAGATATGGGCCCGATACCACAAGTTTCACATAACATTTCATTTTCAAAAAACTTAATATTTTTTAGAAAATAATTTTCTTGAAAAATTCATTTCTCGGACTTGGGACTTCGGAATTCGATTCCGGGAAGATGCCCAAGTCCCATATTTTCCTACAGACCCTCTGGAACCGTCAAATCACGATCCAGGTCCGTTTACCAAAAACATTGACCGAAGTCAATTTTATTAAATTTTCTAATATAAAATTATCATTTTTATCAGTTTTTTCACGTAAAGGCTTCCCGGCTACACGCCCGGGCTGCGCATGAAAATCGAGGTGAGATAGAAGGAGGTTTTCACGACCTCGGAACACAGAATTAGCTAGAAATATACCGGATGACCTTTTGGGTCGTCACATCCGGTGGACGGCTATTTGGGTTATTTCATCAAATACAATGAGTATTTTGGTTTTGTGTTATATAAAGCTTATGTGTGCCTATATTTAGTAGCTTTAAAGTAGTGCTAATCTGATGGGAAAAAATAGTAGAAATACGAGTTTTTAATTTCTTTGTTTTGAATGATAAAAAGATATATAGTTTACTACACCTTTAATGTTAATGGGCTTTAGATAAAGAAATCTATATAAAATAAATTTTAATTGCTTTTGAAATCCGAAATATTAGGATTCTCAACATAATTCAAATATGAAAAAATTTAATAATCAAAATTATAGTTGATTTCAATGTTTCAGATATTAAGAAAATAATTAAATGACCAATTCTACACGTTAGGAAAAAATTTAAATTACTATTTTATCCAGTGTGAGCTTTATTTTTAAAGGATAAAAAAAACGAACGACATTTCGCTAAGGCCTTCGTTCTTTTAATATAGTATAAATAAATAGATATATAGACATAAATTATTTCTTTTGTGCCATCAATATATCATTTAAAACACGTCTAACTTAGTTGTGCTCGCTGTATTTTCTTGTAGAAATTATGATAGGAACATGTTAATTTATAAAAACTACGAATTACATAAGACAGAGATGGATTTGAGGATAGTGAAATTACATGGAAAACTAAGATTAATTTTCTCTTTGATTAATTTCTGGGAATTATCATAAGTAAGACACAGGAGTTATTATATCATTTCCAAGAATGTATAAGACTTTCATTTAGGTAGTCAACTGAAATTAACAAATACACAGAAAACAAATTGAATAGGAAATCCACACAAACCCACAAATAACCACAAAACCCACCCCCCTCCACTACACACACACAAATAATAAAATATTTTTGTGGGTTTCTTGTTTTTATTATGATCAAGGGAGCTTGCTTACTATATGCTAATGCCAAAAATCTTTGTAAAAAATTACCAACCCCTTTCCTTAATGTTTCTTCCTTAGATTTGCATACCGATTCAGCACAATTATTAAGTACTCTATGCTATTTAACCACGCATGCATGCACACACATAGAAGAAGAACCAAGTAAAGAAAATATGGGTTTGCCTCTCAATCAAGTAAACATAGAATAAGAAAGGATGAAATATTCATGAATGCAAAGGAAATAACAACATAATTTAGCTTAAACGGTTAAAAGTTTCCTGGCTCATCCATACGAACAATATTTAGTAACACGAGACTTCAAACCAAAAACCCACACACACATGTATATTCCATGCAAGAAATAAACAACAATTTTCGTTTAATCTTACTTGAGCTAACTTAGAAAGTCAACCAGAAATTACATGAAAATATTCAGAAGAAGACCATAAACGAAGCCTCAACTCCTATAAATACCTCACAAAAACTACGCTTCAAAGCATCACGAGTTAACAAACAAACATAAAGCAATAGATTACACTTCCTCATATACATACATAAACTCTAAGAGCTAGAAAGAGAGATGGAGAACAATGGAAATGGAAAAGGATATGGTGAAGGCACATCAAAGAAAGGAAGTGTGTTTCCGAAGAAAGACAAGAAATCAGTGAAAGCCATGGCTGCTGAAAAGGTGGTGAAAGCTGTGGTGTCCTCTTTCAAGAACGACAAGAAAAAGATTAACCCCTCTGATCCCAATTCAATGTAAAGAATTTGTACACTATTTGTTAGATTCTTTACACTGTTGATGTATATAAGTTAAACTCATCAAACTATATATTGTGGGGTGTTTTTGTATTTTTGTTAAAGTACTTTGTATTTTGGTTAGGGTGATTTCCTTAGTTAATTATCATTTAAGGATGTTGTAACCCGAGTTTGCATTTTCGTTTGTACCTCTTCCTCTTTGATAGTGTATTCAGTTGTCTCCTTTCTTCTCTTGATCGTATATCTCTGATGAATTTGCACGCAAACAAATATATCCTTAAACTACCAAAAAAAAATTATCCTTAACGAAAATGTTATGACCCGCTAGGTCACTTGCAATTTTACCCTTAATTTCTGTGTTGCGAGACCCCGAATGGCTCCGTTTAGTCTTTTTCTATCTGCATGCGCATTCCGTGTCCTCTTTTCTGGAAAGTCTTTATGAGCAATAATTGATGCAAATGTGAAATCATGCCTTAAAACCCATTTGAGTTGACTACGTTCAATGTTTTGTGTAAATGGACCTGGATCAGTGTTTTGACGGTCCCGATGGGTCCGAATTGTCATTTGGGACTTAGGCATATGCCCATAATCGAATTCGGAAGTCCCTGGTTTGAGCTAACGTAATTTGTTGAAATCTAGAAGTTTAAAGGTTAAAAGAAATCCTAAGTTTGACCGTGAGTTGACTTTGTTGCTACCGGGATCGAATTTAGGTTTCAGAACTTGGTATAGGTTTGTTTAAGAATTTATAACTTGTCTGCAAAATTTTGTGCAAAACATAATTGATTTGACGTGATTCAGACGTCCGGTTGAAAAATTAAAAGTTCTTTAGTTTCTTTGAAAATTTCCTTTGTTTTGGTGTCTAATTCGTGGTTCTAGGTGTTATTTGGATGTTTGATCGTGCGAGCGAGTTTTTATGATGTTATTACACTTTTGTGCGTGTTTGGTTTGGAGCTCGAAGGGCTCGGGTGAGTTTCGGATAGGCTACCGGTGATTTTGAACTTCGGAAAAATGCTGGTTTCGTTTATGCTGGTTTCTGGAGAATGCTTCTTCGCGATCGTGAGCGAAGAGTAGTTTGGGGACTAGGGTGGATTACTTATTGCGAACGCGAGGTTTTGGCCGCGAACGCAGAGCAGTAGGGGGTCAGTCGTTCGCGAACGCGACCACTCCATCGTGAACGCGTAACATTAGGAGGCGGGTGCTGGGAATGGAACTTACTCAATGCAAACTCGAGCCCAGGATCGCGAAGGCGAAGGCGAGGTGGGCTTAGCCTACGCGAATGCATAAAGTGTTTCGCAATTGCGTAAGCCAGCTGGGCAGTGCCCTTCGCGAGTGCGTCAGGTGTCTCGTGAACACGATGAACACATGACGTCTAGTCATATAAACTTCCAAAATTCGGGATTTCACCCATTTTCACCATCTTTTATTAGAGCTCGACCTAGAGGTGATTTGGAGGAGAAATTTCATCACCCTTTCATATGTTAGTGTACTTTAACTTATCTTTTCCATTTCCATCATCACCCACTAAATTCTAGCCTTAATCTATGTTCTTTCATGGTAGAAAATTAGGGATTTGGGAAGAACCCGAGATTTTTGTAAATTTGGGATTTACACCTTCAATTAAGATCGGAGGTCGAAACTAATTATAAAATCGTGCTCGGATGTAAATGGGTAAATGTGTTTTGGTCCGAGTCTCGGGTTTTGACCAAGCGGGCATGCAGTTGACCTTTGTTGACTTTTTAGAAGTGTAAAGATCTTAATTTTATGTGTTGTAATTGATTTCCCCAGCATTATTTTATATTATTGAGTCGATTTTGGTTTGATTCGATTGGTTTTGGAGGCGGATTTTAGAGGAAGGACTGCGTAGCGAGGTAAGTGTTGGGTCTAACCTTGATTTGAGGAAATAGGAACTCTTGAGCCATGTGCTATGTGAATTACATATGTAGCGGTGTATATGCAAGGTGACGAGTGTATATACATCGTCAAAATACTAGTTTCCACGATTTCCCGTATTTTGTTAATTATTTTATTCCATGTATTAACTGTTATATCCTTTAAAAGATTCGTATGCATTAGCTTGGTACTTGTCATTTATTTCTCTCATATTAAAATGTTCGGTTCTCCCATATTTCCATGATTAATTGCTACATTCCCTAATTGTCTTACTTGCACACTTTAGTTATCATATATTTGATTTGTCTTGTTGCTTTATATTAATTGTAACATTCCTTGATTTGGTACGAGGTTCCTTCACAGCTTGTTTTTCATATTCTTTAATCGTAGAGATTCTTGTGAATTGAGTTGTTGAGTTGCTTAAGTTTATTGATTTTATTTATTGATCGGATTGCAAGCCGCAACGGGTGAAATAAGGGAGGATTGATATCGATATGGTGAGATCGATTTGCACACTGCAACGGATTTTATATGTGGTTTTGATATTGTAAAATAAGAGAGGAATATGATATTGATTCTGGTTATATGGTGTGATCGGATTGCGCACCGCAATGAATTTTACGTGTTATTATTGATATTGATATGGTAAACTAAAATAGGATTGCGTTTGTATGATGGGATCGGGTTGCACGCAGCAACGAGTGAAATAAGGGATGATTGTGTTTGTACGGTGGGATCGGGTTGTGCGCCGCAACAGACTGTGCATTTTGTATTCATTGTTGTACTATGTTAGCTTTCTATGCTTTCATACGAGATTCTGAGTACTAGTATTTATGTTTTTACCTATTACGAGGATTGAGTTTATTTCATAAGTTAACTGCCTTACTTTCATCTATTCTTTTCCTGCTATTATTATTATTATTATATTGTGTAGAGGTTATTGTAAGTGATCTGCCTTAGCCTCGTCACCACTTCGTCGAGGTTAGGCTCGACACTTACATAGTACATGGGGTCGGTTGTACTTATACTACACTCTACACTTCATGTGCAGATTTTAGAGCCGGTTCTAACGACGGCCACTAGATTGCTTGGATTGATTGCCGGATTGGAGATTTGAGGTACAGTTGCTCGGCGTTCGCAGCCCTAAATTCCCCTTCTACCTTATCCTAGCTGTTTATTTTTCAGACAATTATATTTTTATTCAAACCATTATCTGTATTATTGCACTTGTGACACAAATTTTGGCATTGCATCTAGATATTGCAGCTATTATGATTTTTCATACTCTATGTTAGTTCTATTTCAGTTATTACAACTTAATTGATATAAGTTATTTCGTTTCGTTAAAAATGGCTAAAAACTATTTTAACGTTGGCTTGCCTAGCAAGTGGAATGTTAGGCTCCATCAAGATCCCGAGGGTGGGAATTATGGATCGTGACAAGTTGGTATCAGAGCACTAGGTTTCCTAGGTCTCACGAGTCGCGAGAAAGCTTAGTTGAGTCTGGAGGATCGGTAAAGAGGTGTCTGCATTTATTTTCTAGAGGCTATGGAGTTCAGAAAAAATATCACTTCTTTCTTACTCATTCGTGCGATATTTGTTCTATAATTTATGATTGAACCCTTCTATTCTTGTTTTCTCGGAGATGGCGAGAACACACACTGCATCTACAGCTAGACAGGAGTCGTAGCACCCTGTGGCAGCTACAAACAGTGGAAGAGGTCGAGGCCGAGGTCGTGCTAGAGGTCGAAGCTGAGGTCGTGCCAGAGGCCGAGGCAGAGGTAGAGGTAGAGCTCAGCCTAGAGCTCGAGCAGCAACACCCGCAGTGGAGCCTCAGGTAGGTTTTGAGGAGGAGGTTCCAACTCAGACTGTACCCGTAGAACCAGCTCAGGTTCCAGAGGGGTTCATAGCCACTCCAGTGCTTCAAGACGCTCTAGTCCGTTTGATATGCCTTATGGAGAGTGTGGCCCAGACCGGTAAATTTTATGTGGCACTAGCCGTATCTCGGGCTAGGGAGGAGCACATACACCTTCTACTCACACCTCGGAGCATGTGGCTCCCTAGTATCAAACTCTAGCAGCCCCACTAGTTGGGATAGTTTAACCGGTTATTGCGGCACATGTGGACTTTGTCTTCTGAGGCTATGTTGAGGTTTGATAAGTTTACCAACCTCTTTCCTGTTTATTTCGGTGGTGCATCTTCTGAGGACCCACAAGATCTTCCTAACCGTTTCTACGAGGTGTTGCGCAACATGAGTATATTTGAGACCAATGGGGTTGATTTTGCAGAATTTTTGATGACTGGTTCCGCCCGGAGATAGTGGAGAGATTATATGTTGACCAGACCAGTTGGTTCTCCTGCACTTACTTGGGATCAATTATCGCAGCTATTTCTAGAGAAATTCATTCCTATCACCCTAAGAGAGGAGTACCGCAGGCAGTTTGAGACTCTTCAGCAGGGTAGTATGACTGTTACCCAATATGAGACTCGATTTGTGGACCTAGCTCGCCATGCCACTATCCTTCTTCCTACTTAGAGGGAGAGAGTGATGATATTTATTAATGGGCACACTTTCACTCTCAGGATACAGATGGCCAAGGAGATCTGTAGTGATATTTCTTTCCAAACGACCGTAGATATTGCTAGACGGATCGAAACGGTTCATGCTCAGGAGAGGGCGCTGGTGTCTGATAAGAGGCCTCATCATTCCAGTTGTTTCACTGGTACCTCATCTGGAGGCAGGGGTACTTTTGGTAGAGATCATCCTCCCAAAACATTTCATTCAGTGCTTTAGGCATCTCACAGTGCTTTAGGGAGTCATGGTCCTTATGTGCTGTACTTTTGGCAGCTAGCCTACAGTGCACCATCAGCTCCTATCAGTGGACCTTCGATTCAGAGTTACCACTGTGGTTATTCGGCCCGTTCAGGTCAGCTTCAACTTCAGCATCCACAACAGCGGGATGGGTGTTTTGAGTGTGGTGGTATTGGTCACATTAGGACGTTGCGTCCGAAATTATTGGGCGACATGCCATTGTATAGTTCTCGTTCAATGGTTCCAGCATCGGTTGTGCCACCACCTGCTCAGCCAGCTAGAGGCAGGGGTTAGGAAGCCAGAGGTGGAGGTCAGGTCGTTAGAGGTGGAGGTCAGGCCGTTAGAGGTGGAGTTCAGCTAGCTAGAGGCCGTCCAAAGACATAGTTCAGAGTGATGGCTCCCAACCCTGATGTTATTCTTTCCCAGCTAGGGCTGAGGCCGAGTCATCTAATGCCGTTATTACAAGTATTTTTCTAGTTTTCCATAGAGATGCTTCAATTCTATATTATTCGGGCTCTACTTATTCCTATGCGTCATCTTATTTTTCTTCATATCTGGTTGTGCCTCACAATTCTTTGAGTTCTACTTTGTATGTGCCAATGTATGTGAGAGATTCTATTATTGTAGATCGCGTCTATCGCTCATGTGTGAACACTACTGGGATTCTTGAGACTAATGTAGATCTCTTACTTATTAATATGGTCGATTTTGATGTTATCTTGGGCATGGATTGGCTGTCACCTTATCATGCTATATTGGATTATCATACCAAGACGATGACCTTAGACATGCCGGGGTTGCATCGATTAGAGTGGAGAGTGACTCTTGGCCACTCGACCAACATAGTTATGTGAAGTCTTGACGTATGGTCAAAAAGGAATGTCTAGCTTATTTGGCCATTGTCCGTGATTCTAGTGCGAAGGTTCCTTCCATGGATTCAATACATATTGTGCTTGAGTTTCTAGAGGTGTTTCCAGCAGATCTGCCACGGATGCCACCCAACAGAGATATTGACTTTTTTTATTGATTTGGCTCTGGGCACTCAGTCATTTCTATCCCACCCTACCGTATGGACCTGCTAGAGTTGAAGGAATTGAAGGAGCAGTTGCAAGATTTGCTTGATAAGGGATTCACTAGACCTAGTGTCTCACCCTGGGGTGCGCCCGTGTTGTTCATGAAGAATAAAGATGGATCAATAAGGATGTGTATAGACTATCGGCAATTGAACAAGGTCACTATCAAGAACAAGTATCCATTACCGATGATTGATGACTTATTTGAGCAGCTTCAGGGTGCCAAGGTGTTTTCGAAGATTGATTGAGGAATGGCTACCATCAGTTGAAGATTAGGGAATCTGATGTCCCTAAGGTGGTTTTCGGACTCGGTATGGGCATTATGAGTTCCTAGTGATGTCATTTGGGTTAACAAATGCCCAACAACAATTATAGATTTGATGAATCGGGTGTTCAAACCCTATTTGGATTCTTTTGTGATTGTATTCATTGATGATATTTTGATCTACTCCCGCAGTTGAGAGGAGCATGAGCAGCATCTTGGGATTGTACTTCAGACTCTGAGAGATAGCAAGTTATATGCCAAGTTTTCAAAGTGTGAGTTTTTGGTTAGACTGAGTCGCCTTTTTGGGGCATGTTGTCTCGGCAGAGGGAATAAATGTGGATCATAGAATATTGATGCAGTTCACAACTGGCCTAGACCTACTTCAGCTACAGAAATCCGGAGTTTTCTAGGCTTGGCAGGTTATTATCGTTGGTTCCTGGAGGGGTTTTCATCCATAACAGCCTCATTGAGTAGATTGACCCAGAAGGATGACCCATTTAGATGGTCGGATGAGTGTGACTTGAGTTTCCAGAAGCTCAAGACTACTTTGACTACGGAGACAGTGTTAGTGTTGCCCGTAGGTTCAGGATCCTACACGGTGTATTGTGATGCATCTCATATTGTTCTCGGTGCAGCCTTGCATATATTCCAGTTGGTGAGAGTGTGCTTGCTACAGATGTTCAGGCTTTGTCCAGTCAGATCGTGAGGTTAAATGTTTCAAGGCCTAGTCGTGTTGTAGCTTGCACAGTCTCTCGGTCTTCCTTATATGAGCGCATTAGAGAGCGTCAATATGATGATCCCCATTTGTTTGTACTTAACACGGTGGTGCCAAGATGGTTACTGTTGAAGATGATGGGGTTTTATGAATGCAAGGTCATATTTGTGTGCCCTATGTGGATGGGCTTCATGAGTTGATTCTTGAGGAGGCCCCCAGTTCCCGGTATTCTATTCATCCAAGTGCCGCCAAGATGTATGACTTGAAGTGGCATTATTAGTGGAGGAGGATGAAGAAGGATATAGTTGCATAAGTAGCTCGATTTCTTAATATTCCGCAAGTAAAGTACGAGCATCAGAGTCCTGGTGGTTTGCTTCAGAGGCTAGAGATTCCTAAGTGGAAGTGGGAGCGTATCACTATGGATTTTGTTGTTGGACTCCACGGACTTAGAAGAAGTTCGACACAATATGGATCATTGTGGACAGTTTTACCAGGCCGACACATTTCATTCCAGCGGAAGTTACCTATTCTTCAGAGTGGTTAGCTTAGATCTACATCCGCGAGATCGTCTGTCATCACGATGTGCCCGTGTCTATCATTTCTGATCTAGGTACGCAGTTTACCTCGCAATTCTGGAGGGCCGTACGGTGTGGCTTAGGAATGCAGGTGGAGTTGAGTACAACATTTCATCCACAGATGGACGTGCAATCTGAGTGCACTATTGAGATATTTTAGGATATGTTTCGCGCTTGCAAGTGGATTTCAAGGGTTCTTGGGATCTATTCTTTCCACTTGCGGAGTTTACCTACAACAATAGCTACTAGTCGTGCATCTAGGTGGCTCCCTATGAGGAATTATACGGGATGCGGTGTTGTTCGCCAGTTGGATGGTTCGAGCCGGGGGAGGCTCGGTTGTTGGGTACAAATTTGGTACATGATGCCTTGGATAAGGCCAAGATTATTCAAGATCGGCTTCGCACTACTTAGTCTAGGAAAAAGAGTTATGCCGACCATAGAGTTTGTGATGTTGCATTCATGGTTGGAAGAGGGTATTGCTCTGGTGTTCACCCAGGAAGGGTGTGATGAGGTTAGGAAAGAAGGGCAAGTTGAGCCCTAGGTATATCGGACCCTTTGAGATTCTTGAGAGAGTAGTGAGGTGGAAAACAAGCTCGCATTTCCACCTAGTTTATCACCAGTCCATATGATGTTCCACGTGTCCATGCTCCAGAAGTATCACGGTGATCCGTCCCATGTGTTAGATTTCAGCTTAGTTCAATTGGACAAGATTTTGACTTATGAGGAGGAGCTGGTGGCTATTCTAGCCCAACAGGTCCGAAAATTGAGGTATAACAGTTATCTTTCGGTTCAAGGGTAGTGGAGAAGTCAGCCAATTGAGGCAGCCACGTGACAGTTCGATTCAGACATACGGAGTACATATCCACACTTTTCACCAGTCCAAGTACCTTTCTATGTCCTATCAGGGACGAACGTTTGTTGTAGAGATGGAGAATGTGATGACCCGATAGTTCATTTATACTTTTACCCTTTATTTTTGTGTTCCGAGACTCCGAATAGCTTCATTTAGCCTTTCTTGATTTTCGTGCGTACTCCGTGTCCTCTTTCCAAAAAGTTTTTATGAGCAAAAAATGATGAAAATGTAAAATCGTTCGTTAAAAATTATTTGAGTGGATTACGGTCAATTATTTTTGTAAACGGACCTGGATAAGTATTTAAACGGTCTTGGTGGGTTCGTATCGTGATTTGGAACTTGGGTGTATTCCTGGAATCGAATTTGGAAGTCCCTAGCTTGATCTAACGTAATTTTTTTAAAACCAGAAGCTTAAAGGTTTAAAGAATTTCTAAGTATGACCGTGAGTTGACTTTGTTGCTACCGGGTTCGAATTTCGATTTCGGAACTTGGTATAGGTTTGTTTCAGTATTTATAACTTGTTTGCAAAATTTGGTGCAAAAAAGGAATTGATTTGACGTTATTCAGACGTCCGGTTAAAAAAATAAAAGTTCTTAAGTTTCTTTGAAAATATCCTTTATTTTCATGTCCGATTCCTAGTTCTAGGTGTTATTTTGATGTTTTGATCATGCAAGCGAGTCTGTACGATGTTATAACATTTGTGTGCATGTTTGGTATGGAGCGCGAAGGGCTCCAGTGAGTTTCAAATAGGCTACGGATAATTTTTAATTTAAAAAACTGATGGTTTAGTTTCTGTTGGTTTCTGGTGAATGCTTTTTCGCGACCGCGAAGTGTAGTTTGGGGACTTGGGTGGATTTACTCATCCCGAATGCGAGTTTTGGTCACAAGAGTAGAACAATGGGGGACTGCCCTTCGCAAACACGGCCACCCCATCGTGAACGCATAATGTTAAGAGGTGGGGTGAGAATAAAACTTACTCTATGTGAACGCGAGCCCAGGCTCGCGAGCGCATTGTCGGGGTTGGCTAAGCCTACGTGAACGCGTAGAGTGTTTATTGATCACGTAAGCCAACAGGGTACTGCCCTTCGTGAACGCGTCAGGTTTCTTGCGAACGCGATGAACACCTGACGCCCAGCCATATAAAATTCTAAAAATAGGGATTTCACCCATTTATTCATTAGATCTCGGCCTAGAGGTGATCTAGAGGAGAAAGTTCATCAGCCTTTTGATTGGTTAGTGTATGTACTTTAAATTATTTTCTTCCATTTTCATGATCACCCACTAATTTCTAGCCTTAATCTATTTTCTTTCATGGTAGAAAATACGAAACTTGGGAAGAATTGGGGGGGAGGGGGGGGGGAGTTTGAAAATTTGGGATTTCGACCTCAAATTGAGGGTGAATGGATAAATGGGTTTTGGTCCGAACCTCGGGTTTTGACCAAGAAAGCCAGGGGTTGACTTTTATTGACTTTTAGGAAAAAGTGTAAAGATAACTTTATGTGTTGGAATTAATTTCCCTAACATTATTTGATGTTATTGAGTCTATTTTGGTTACATTCGATTGGTTTGGAAGCAGATTTTAGAGAAAAGGCCCCGGTTGAGCTTTGATTTGCTTGCGGAGCGAGGTAAGTAATGGGTCTAATCTTGATTTGTGGGAATAGGATATGTTCTATGTGAATTATATGTGTAGCGGCGTATATGCGAGGTGACGAGTGTATGTACGCCGTCAAAATACTTGTTTCCATGATTTCCCGTATTTCGTTAATTATTTTATTCCATGTCTTAACTGTTACATGCTTTAATTGCTTCCCATGCATTAACTTGCTACTTGTCACTTATTTCTCTAATATTAAAATATTCGGTTCTCCCATGTTTCCATGATAAATTTCTACTTGCCCTAATTGTCTTACTTATGCACTTTAGTTGTCATATATTTGATTTGTCTTGTCGCTTTGTATTAATTGTAGCATTCCTTGATTTGGTACGTTGTTCCTTTACGGCTTGTTATTAAATTCTTTAAACGTTGAGATTCTTGTGAACTGAGTTGTTGAGTTGCTTTTATTTATTGATTTAATTTATTGACCAGGTTGCACGCCGCAACAGGTGGAATAAGGGAATATTGATATCGATATGGTGTGATCGGGTTGCACACTGTAATAGATTTTATATGTGGTTTTGATATGGTGAAATAAGGGAGGAATATGATATTGATTCTTGTTATAAGGTGGGATCGGGTTGCGCATTGTAACGGATTTTATATGTTATTATTGATATTGAAATGGTGAAACAAGGGAGGATTGTGTTTGTACAGTGGGATCGGGTTGCACGCCGCAATAGGTGAAATAAGGGAGGATTATGTTTGTACTGTGGGATCGGGTTGACCGCTGCAACGAATTGTGTATTTTGTATTCATTGTTGTACTGTGTTAGCTTTTGTACAAGATTCTGAGTACTGGTGTTTTTGGTTTTTAGTGATTCTGAGGATTGAGTTTATTTTCATAAGTTAACTGCCTTACTTTTCTATATTCCTTTCATGTTATTATTATTATACTGCGTATAGGTTATTGTAAGTGACCCTTCTTAGCCTCGTCAATACTTTGTCGAGGTTAGGCTCGGCACTTAGCGAGTACATGGGGTCGGTTGTACTCATACTATACTCTGCACTTCTTGTGTAGATTTTGGAGTCGGTCCTTATGGCGATCATTAGATTGCTTAGATTGATTGCTGGATTGGAGACTTGAGGTACAACTGCTGAAGTCCCCTTCTACCTTATCCTAGCTGTTTATTTTTATTTTCAGACAGTTTTGCTTTCATTCAGACTTTTATCTGTATTATTCTAGTCGCTCGTGCACTTGTGACACCAGTTATGGGATCGTATCTAGATATTGCGGCTATCATTGTTTTTCATATTCTATTTGAGTTCTATTTAAGTTATTATAATTTAATTGGTTTCAGTTAACTTGATTTATTAAAAATGGATAAAAACTATTCTAATGTTGGCTTGTCTAGCAAGTAAAATATTGGACGCCATCACGGTCCCGAGAGTGGGAATTCCGGGTCGTGACAGAAAAATTCAACACTATTAATAACTGTTCAATTGAATATAAGAAAAAATGCTATTTATAGCGTATACTGGCTCTTATAAAATGTACTCGCAATACGTATCAGCCACTATATATTTGGTCAAAACAAATTGAAGTTGATCTAATTTATTATAACTTGCAAGCATTAAACACCAATTTGGTAATTTATTTGGATATGATGTAGCAGTTAAGGAAAAAGTATGTTGATATCCACTCGTTGCAAATAATATTAGTCCTTTTCATTCAATTTCAATACTTCGAGAACAACTTGGCTTTATATTAGGCGAGGGAGAGAATTAGGAAAATTCGGACAACACACTTGCTAAAAAGTGTTGATAAATTTAATTTAACGAGGAGAGTTTTACTTAAATAATTAGAATTGGGCAGGGGGGACGACTTCGTTCTCTCTCGCTCAGTTACAAGAGCCATGAATTTATACAAATGGATTCACATAAGCATACTGGAGTAGCTCAGAACTATCCCTGATACCTATCAGAGGAGCTGGCTGGTAGGGGGATTTCAACGTAAGCTGAATGACCTTGGTTTCAAAGGTAGAAATTTACCTAGACTAACATGAGATATAGGAATAGGATCCAGTTAATCATGGAAAGACTAGACATGTGTTTTCCTAAAGATGATTATATCCAAGAATTCCCTTCTAGCACAATTAGTCACCTTCCTAGAACTTACTCTGATCACTGCCCTATGCTAATCAATCTCTGATTCAAGCCCAACAGTCACTCTAAACCCTTTATATTTGAGCCAATGTGGTGCAACCACCCCGCCCCCCCCCCCTCCACCGATGTGGTCCAGCAGGCCTATGAGGGTAACTGTAAATTACTTGAGGGAACTATCAAATTCCATGATCATCACTACTTGGAAAAAGTTAGTTTTTGGTAATATCTTCCATAAAAAGAAGTATCTATTGGCGACGCCAGGAGGCATCCAAAAGTCTAATGCCTACCCCTTCATCCCTTACCTCCAACAACTAGAATGTCAACTCTTAGAAGACTGTTCAGCCATTCTGAGAAGTGAAGAAGAATTCTGGAAAACAAATCTAGGATAAACTTGCTAATGAAGGGAGATGCTATCACTAAGTTTTTACACACCTCTACCCTCAATAGGAGAAGAAGGAAGAAGATTCTGGCCCTTCAAAATGAGGCAGAGGAATGGATAGATGGCCACAAGGGAATTAAAGATGCCATATTCCAGTTCTACTCATCCCTATTCACCACTTATCACCAATCATCAACCAATGGTAGAGATACCACCCCATATGTTTCACATACTCTTTCACATAGGGAATATAACATTCGAAGAGCTCCCATAAGAAATAGTTAGATAAATAATGCTTTATTCTCATTCAAACCTTCTAAAGCCCGTGAGCCTGATAGTCTACACCCAATGCTCTACCAAAAATACTAGAATGTCCTTGAGGGTAAGGTAACCAGTTTTTGTAAGCAGGTCTTCCACACCCTTGAAATGAACCTTGTGGTTAACGCTACTCATCTGTGCCTAATCCCTAAATGTGCAAATGTAATAGTGCTGAAGAATTTCAGACCTATTGGCTTATGCAATACAATGTGTAAGTTGATCATTAAAATCATTGTTAATAGAATTAACCATATTCTGACTTCTATCATAGGCCCTATCCAAGCTAGTTTCATTTCTAATAGGAGGGCCTATGATAATGCCATTATTGTGCAAGAATACATTAGTCACTTAAATAAAAGAAAAGGTAGAAATTCCAATATGATCCTAAAGATTGATCTAGAAAAGGTCTTTGATAGGTTAGAATGGTCCTTCATCAGAGACACCCTGCGTTCTTTTAGGTTTCCTAGCAGCATCACCAAGCTGATTATGTCCTGTATTTCAACCAGTTCAATCACTATGCATGTCAATGGGAGTAGGACTGATTACTTTAAGCCTAGTAGGGTCATCAGATAGTGAGACCCTATGTCTCCCTACATCTTCATCATATGTATGGAGAGTTAATCCAGAAGCATTGATGCTAACGTGCAGAATGGGAGTTGGTTCTCTGTCAAAATCAATCAAACAGGGCAAAAAATCTCCCACCTTTTCTTTGCATATGACATCAGTCTCTTTGGTAGAGAAAACAACAAGAATTGTAATAGCATAATAGAAGTCCTCCGTGCGTATAGCTGTAAGCCTGGCCATAAGGTAAATAACATCAAGTTCAAAGTTATTTTCTCCACAAATTGCCACCAGGAGGAAGTAGATAGACTAGCCAGGATATTTACCATCAAACCTAGGCTTTCATTTGGTAGGTACCTGGGCTATCCTATCTTCCATAAAAGACCTACCAATAGATAATACCATTTGATCATTGATGGTATCCGGAGTAAGCTTGCAGGCTGGAAAACCCACTTCTTAAATATGGGCGGGAGAACTACTTTAGCTAAATCTCTTGGGTGCATCCTTATACATGTCATCAAATACATTAAGCTCCCAACTCAGGTGTGCAACCAAATCGACAAAATACAGAGAAACTTCATTCGGGTACCACTGCAATAAAGAGGAAAATGCACCTATTTGGGCGGAAACTATGACCAAGCCTAAGGAGGAAGGTGGCTTGGGAGTGCAGACTACTGAAAATAGGAACACTGCCACTCACAATAGTCTGGCTTGGAGGATGTAAAACAATCCCAATGCCTAGTGGACCAGGGCTCTGTTCCACAAGATTTGTACTAGCAGGAACCTTTCCAGGCACATAGCCTCTAGGACTTGGCAAAATGTAAAAAATGGTTGGTCTTTTTGTAGTAAGGCTACTAGGTGAGTAGTTCACAAAGGGGATAAAATTAACCTTCATGGTGACAGGTGGATCCCTAGTATGGAGACCCTTAGAAACATAATTAGTGGCCCTCTAAACAGGGGAGACGAGAGTTTGAACGTAGACTCATGCTACACTGAGAGACATTGGGACCTTAGTAATATCTCCTTTAACCTCCCTGAGGAGGTAGCTACTACCATAAACTCCACCCTTATTAATCCTAACTCTGGGAATCTAGATAGGATGGTTTGGAACCAAACTGGAAGTGTCCTCTTCTTAGCCAAAACTGCTTATACACTCATAGGAAGTTTGAACCACCATTAGGATCACAACTCTAGGAAAGACTTCAACTGGGTTTGGGCCCAAAAATTTCCAAACAAGATAAAATACTTTCTTTGGATAGTAATCCATGGTAGGCTCCCTACAACACAATACCTCCACTACAGAGGTATGAATCTTAACCCTATGTGCTTCTTCTATAACAAGGAGGAAGAAACAATTGATCACCTGCTCTTCAGATGTGACAGTGTAAGCCAATGCTGGAAGAAGCTAGTTGAGCAAAGCCAATCCAACCTTAGTATCTCAAACATTGTAATTAGCCAAACACACTGGGTGCACACTCTTAACAAGGTAAAGCTCCAACCTTTAAATGACATGCTCAAATGTGGGAGTTAATACCTTTCTGCCTTTGTTAGATTTGGATAACCAGGAACATTAGAAACTTCAATCATAGGAATGATCCTATTCCCTTTAGAGTGTCCATTAACAAAGCTGTAGAATTCATGCACATAGAAATGGGAGGAAAACAGCTCAAGCACATTACTGTTGCCTCAATTAAATGGCAGCCCCCTGGGAGGGGGTGTTAGAAGCTAAAAATTGATGGTGCTAACCATCAAAAAGAAAATACACAAGGAATATGAGGGATAATTAGAAACAACAATGGGGATTGGGTAACAAGGTTCATGGAGAAAATTAAGTGCACAAATACTCTCTATTTTGAGCTAAAAACTTTCTTGCAGGGCCTAAAGATGGCAATATCAAACAATCTAATACCTTTAGAGGCCACTGTTGTCACGACCCAAAATATACTATAGGTCGTGATGGCGCCTAATGCCGTCGTCAGGCAAGCCAACGTTGACTTATCAACCTATTTACTCATTTTATTGCTTTCACGATCATAATCTCCATTATTTAAATAGCATAAAATTGAATTTACAGAGGTAAAATTATAATAACTACGTGATCTACAATAACGAACAACCAGTAGAGATTCCCAAAACCCGGTGTCACAACTGCATGAGAATTTCTAAGGAGTATAATAAGACTACAAAGCCTGTCCCGAATGTAATAGGACATAATAACATAAATAGTACAATGGAGACTCGGTGGACTATGATGCGTAACCTGGAATGCAGCTCACATAAAGTCTCCTCAACAGGTGCGCCTTCGCACCAAGGTGATCATCAAATGAACCTGTCAGATCCTGCACATTTAGTACAGAAGTGCAGCATGAGTACATAAATCAATGCGTACACAGTAAGTATCTAGCCTAACCCCGGAGAAGTAGTGACGAGGGGTCGACACTGACACGTACTAAAGGTCCAATAAAGTAATATAATAAAACATAAACAAATATGAGTCATACAGAAATGATGGGGTAATGCTGTAAGTTACATAATCTTCAAATTCCTTCTTTCAAAGCATAAATTTCTAAATATTGTATTCTACCTTAATGGCTCAGAACATGCCAAGGGTCGATATCAAGTAAATAAGGAATACCATATAAAATGTCGGGCATCAGTGGAAGGATTGGCTCGTAAATATTTGGACTACTAGAAATATAACACACGATTCTGCCGAGGTTGTTCGACCCGATCCAGAATAATGTGTAATCTGCCGAGGGTCGAGCGACACGAACCATAGATGCATCTATATACTACCAATGTGTTTGGCCCGCTCCACAAGAAAAGGAAGGAAGTTACAAAATTACGAGACACGTTTTTACATACAGAACATGGGCATAAAGTTAATATAATCTTTACCACTTCTCAAATGACTCGCCCACAACTCAAAGTGGTACGGCTTGGCCTAGTGTACATATATTTATTTTTAAATCAACTTCAATTATAACTTCAATTAGTTAAGCCAGTAGAATGAGTTTAGATAGTTAAAATATTACATGATAAGGTCCTAAGTCTACCCGTACATAAACATGCTTTAGCTACGTACGAATTCTCGTCGCCTCGTGCTTACGTATCACCCACAACTAATTGCACATAACAATAAATATGTCACGACCCGAAATTCCCACCGTCGGGCTTGTGATGACGCCTAACATCACACTTGCCAGGCAAGCCAATGTTAGAGATTATTTAGCCATATATATTAATTTTTAATGATTAGCAGTAAACAGATAAAATAAAGAGGAATAAATATAAAGATATATAGATATCGAAGTCATTTACATGTTACTTCTACCCAGAAACATGGTGTCACAATTCACGAACTTTCTATGATTTTTCTACAATCAATTGTCTGAAAGAAATTAAAATTGTTTTGGAAAAAAAAATTAAGGAAAGCAGTAAGAAGATATGTAGAAGGGGACACCAGGGCCTGCGGACGCCAGTAGGACAACCTTGGGTCTCCGAACTGTGAACCTGAGCCAATCTCTCGATCAACTAGAACCTGCTCCGAAATATGCACAGGAAGTGCAGTGTGCAGTATCAATACAACCGACCCCATGTACTGGTAAGTGCCGAGCCTAACCCAGACGAAGGTATGATGAGGCTACGACGGGACACTCACAATATATACCACATACGATAAATAATAAGGCAGAAAAGGAGAGCAGTATAATTTAAAAGTCGTAAATTGTAGGAATGAATATATAACTTCAGTTTCTTATCAATATCAAGCTATAACCAATCTTTGGGAGACATGTAAAACCACCGAATAACTTACACAGTCAGAGGAAAATATAGAAACACATATATTGATGTGGCGCGCATCCCGATCCCACCAGTCCTCCCTTATTCATCCATAATAATTAAAATAAAAGTAAATAATATATATATATATATATATATATATATATATATATATATATATAT
>ML343961.1:0-149582 GCA_005239505.1 Nicotiana paniculata | reverse complement strand
AAAAATTTAAAATATTAAGATTAGACCTAAAAGAAATATTTACACCAAAATAATATAGAATTTTGGTGTGGTCAAAAATTAGTTGTTCACGGTTGGTATCGTGATGGCACCTAGTCTTAGGAACTAGGTAAGACCAACATTTACCGAATAAAAACAAAGAAAAATCTAGCCGTCTCGATATAGAAATCTTTCCAGAATTTAAAATTTTCCAAAACCGGTAGTACAAATCATAAGCTCTACAGAGTTTACTACAACTTCTAAATACAATTGTTTGGAAATAAGTAAAACAATGTGAATACAAAGAGGAAGGTGACTCCAAAAAATACGAACGCGGCTACAGGTTTACCTTGAGTCTCCTTGGCTAGAATCCGCGCAGCTACTAACGATCAATACCTGGATCTGCACAAAAATGTGCAGAAGTGTGGTATGACCACACCACAATGGTGACCCATAAATATCAAGACTAACCTCAGTGAAGTAGTGATGAGGACTAGTCAAGACGCCACTTGTCTAATAAACTTAACAAGCATAAGTATAGGAACAACAATGCATGACTTCTACATGGAAATTACGCAGTATGACTAACAATACAATAATTACAACAAGGGAAAACAACAAGTACCAGCAAAATACCATAATAATAACACAGAAGAGTGAGCAAAAAAACACCGACTAAATCCGAAATCATATACCAAGCAGGGTCAAATAATAACTCAGCAATTGCGACAGCTCTCACATCATATTTTAGTTAACAACTTCACGAAGTACCGAACCTCGGATAAATTATAACTCACGGATCTCAATACCTGAACCCTAACACTGGGCATCATGTGCCCTCATCACACCTCGTATCATGATGACAACTCACGTGTCGAATAAAGCCATTCTCACATAGAAGGCGAGTAAGCAAGGGTGTGCATCTATACTCAACAATATCAAGAAAACCTCTTATACATTAAAGGGTGNGGGGGGGGGTCTCTCGAAATACCGTTCCGTAGTCCCAAAGTAAATATGCAGGGGGCTCTTCAAGAATACCATTCCGTAGACCTAAGGTAAATATGCAGAACAGGGATATCCCAGATTACCGCTTCGTAGTCCCAAAGTAAATATGCAGAACAGGGGGATCTCCCGAAATACCGTTCCGTAGTCCCAAAGTAAATATGTACAACATGGGGATCTCCTAGAATACCATTCCGAAATCCGAAAGTAAATATGTAGGGAAACCAATAGAGATAGTAGTTACACCCCGGCAGAAACCTCGTACATCACCACAACAAGTACAACAACAACAATGACAATAATATAAAATACGGTGAGTAAACCAATTCAAGAACTTTAAATCACAAAGAAAAGGCAAAACTAGTTCCCAGGAAATAAGCACAATAAATAATGATAGGCGTAAAGGGAACACCTTAACAAGGGAAAGCTAAAATGTAGCAACAGTTCCACAATATCCGAGTCAATGTTAAGAAAACTAACACGAATCAAATAGTTCCAATTAAAGACAAGTCAACTAAGATATAGGTTATCTAAGCTCCTTTTTAGGTTGAGCAATTTCAAAGGATATTCAACAATTCACTTACGGATAAGTAGCAGAAGGTAACCATAACTCCAATTAAGACTAAACAATTATAGGATGAGATAATAATAATTCCAAAAAAAGATAAGCAGTTATGAAAAGATAGTATGACGATGGAAGAGGTAAAATCCTCAGTTAAGTCAAATAAAAGTCAAATAAACAATAAGAGTAAATCCTAAAGCAATTAACTCTAATCAAAGCATGTAGAGATGAAACTAGAAAATAGGAACTCTAACATATCGAGAGCAACTTCATGCACAGGGAATAAAAGGACCTACGAACCGTAAAAGGCCAACTTTCCACAAATAAGTTTGAGCACGCACTCGTCACCTTGCTTACACGGACTACAATAAACATGGAAGACTGAAATCCTAAAGGGTAGTTCCCCCACACAAGGTTAGGCAAGATACTTACCTCAAAGACGACAAACCGGTACTCTAAATTTGAACTTCTGGGGTGAAAAGACCTCCGGACGGCTCAGATCCAACCAAAATAAATTTAAAACACAAATATAACTCAAAACAAAATTAAATGATAAAAACAAAGATAAAATCATGGAATATATTAAATTATAGGTAAAGAACACTTACCCATTCGATTTTCTTGAAAAACCCACCAAGAATCTGTCAAAATCGAGGTCTACAAGTAAAAATATGGTTAAATGTTCTAACCCTCGATGTGGAAAATTTATATTCTGCACAGGTCCTTAAATAGCGCGAACATGGAGAAAGGGCCGCGATCGCGGAGAAGAAAATTTAAGCTGCCAAGAAATATCCTTCGCGAACACGAGTTAATGGACGTGGACGCGATGAACAATGGACATGAGCTTACACGAACACGTAACTGACACGCTAACGCGAAGAGGAAAATTATCAAAGTGCCGAGGGCCTGGTTTCTGCTACGCGAACGCGGAAGGGGGACACGAACGCGATGAATGGAATGAGAAGGGATACGAGATAGCGAGGGACACTTTGCGAACGCGAAGAAGGAAAATCACGCAAGTTAGTAGAACACTACACGAACGCGAAAGGCACTTCGCAATTGCGAAGAAGAACGTCAGACACCAGAAACCAGCAATCCAAACATAGAGAAAAATGACCGGATGCCCATCGGAGACACCCCCGAGACCCCGGGACCTTGTCTAAAACACACAAAAAAGTTCTATAACCTAACACAGACTCACTCGGGGTCTCAAATCATATCAAACAACGCCGAAAATGCAAATCGTTCCATAAATCGAACTATGAACTTCCAAATCTCAAATTTTGAAAACTCGTGTCGTAACCAATCAAACCAACCCGGAACAACGCCAAATTTTGCAGACATATCCCAAAAGAAAATACGGACCTGCTCCAACTCATGGAATCGCATCCCAACCACGATATCACAATAGTCAACTATAGGTCAAACTCTTCAATTTTCCAAACTTCAACTTTTCCATCTCTCATCGAATTGCCTCAAGTTACTCTATGGACCTCCAAATAGAGATCTGGACGCACGCCTAAGTCCTATATCACCATACGAAGCTGCTGACATCATCCAACAACTCATTCCGGAGCCGTTTATACAAAAGTCAAATTCCGGTCAAATTCCCACCGCTTAAGCTTCCAAAACTATAATTCTTCTCCCAATTCGACTTTGAATCATTCAGTAAGTGAATTCAATCACTCACGCAAGTCGATACACGTAATATGAAGTTGTACAAGACCTTACGCCTCCAAATGGAGCTTAAATTCTCAAAATGACCGGTCGGGCCGTTACATCCTCCCCATCTTAAACAAACGTTCGTCCTAGAACGTGTTAAGATTCGCGTCGAAGTCCTCAAATCACTGAATGCCCCACTTTCAACATACACCCACGGGTGATACCACGTCACCCCAATCTACATAAGCCCGACGACACCATCTCAACAGCAACTTAGCCTTTCTACCAACACTGATAAGCCTCATATCCCAAATTCTCACCTTCTATTCATTTCCAAAAGACATGATTCTAAATCCACATTCGGTATCAGTATCAACCAGCTACATCAACTCATGCCTACACCCACAAGGTACGACCACATAACATAACACACCACACATAAACCCATAATAACACTTCTAATCAAAATTGCTACCCGAAATCAACCCAACACCGACTATTAGCCTCACATCCAGTAGAACTCTATTTCAAACCTCTATAACACTAAAAATGATGCAAGAAACGAAAGACCTCATAATTAGACACCTAAATCACCAAGCCACAACTAACACCACCAGGTACATACCCAGCAAGTTAAAACACAAGAAGCACATAACGAAAATGACTAAATATATAAAGAGAAACACATAAGAGAAATATCAAACACGCCCTACAGGAACAACTCTCTATCAGTACTAACCTACAAAAAAATAGAAAAATGAAAGAATTAAAGTATACAAACAAGTCACAAGGATCCCGTCCTGATATAACTTCTATCGCGGTACACAACCCAGTTCAAACACATCGAATCACGAGGATCTCACCCTCAACTCTAAATCACATATCGAATATATATCATACCAATGGAAATCTTCCACTAACTCAGCTCTACCATTAAAATCACAATACTGACTGTACTCTTATCCCGGTAGAGTATCAAATCACAGCTCGTAACTAAAATACTCAAGAAATCAGATCAAGCCTATCGTAAAGGACAACAACAATTCACTACTGGTCTCGTAACTCTCAATAATGAATAAAAACAACAATAAGAACGACTACCACTCATAAAATCTCCCAACAGGGGAAAACACGTAAAAGAGTGCCAAATCATGAAGCACACCTATAAGTGGAGTAAGAAATAGGGGATTTGCCCCGATAAGCAGAACCAAAATGAAATACGAGTGGTACATTCTATAAAAAATCAAAACATACATGTATGATAACATATGGCAGAACGGCCTCCATCCTAATATATGAAACACATCATTGGGTCGGGCCTACCCCTCTTGGGCGCCCCCTACTCCCCTGAATACCCCGTCGTGGCACATCTACCCGAAGCCTAGGACAATCTCTCACCATGTAGGAGATATCTCCACACTCAAAGAAACCTCTCTGATGATGTGGTTGTGGAAACTGTGCGGTATGAGTACTCCGAGACCCATGAACACCTGAATCCCTGTGCAAAGCCTGAAGTGAAAACTGAACTGGCTGACCTACGAAACCTCTACCATGTCGCACCCTACCTCAAAAATAAGGACTAGCAGATATATCCGGTCTACGAGGCCTCCTCGCCTTCCTGTACTCTCCCTCTTAATCTCGTCTATCATATCGCTCCCGATCCCACATGCCCTCTAACTGATGAACGATCCCCCACCACCTGCTGAAACAAAACATCTAACCCCAATTCTCGATCAATGGTGCACAGAATATCATGCCTGATCCCCTCTTTGAATATACAGACTCGCTCTCTAACTGTAGCGATCATGGCAAAGTACATTTTTGGCCAAATTACTGAAACTGATGGAATATTCTAATACTGATATTCTGCCTCTGCCCCTAGCGACATCTGCTCTGGGGTACCATCATCAAGAACTGCAGCTCGTGTCCTCACCATCTGTGAAGGAATGCAGTGAAAAAAGTTCAAACTTCAAGATCAATGAACTCACATGATAGGAATGAAGGAAGAGAAGTAATCGTAATAGTTATGTAGCCTCTCAACAATAAGTACAGACGTCTTTGTACCGATACGCAAGACTCTACGAAATCGCTTATGACTTGTAGCACCTATGAACCTAGAGCTCTGATACAAACTTTTCCCAACCCAATTTCTCCTCCGTTAAGTATCGTGATGGCACCTAGTCTTAGGGACTAGGTAATCCTAACATTTACCGAATAACAACAATAATAGAGAATATCTAGCAGTCTCGATATAGAAATCTTTATAGAATTTATAATTTCCCAAAACCGGTAGTACAAGTCATAAGTTCTACAGAGTTTACTACAACTTCTAAATACAATTGTTTGGAAATAAGTAAAATAATGTGAATACAAATAGGAAGGTGACTCCAAAAACTATGAAAGCGGCTACAGGTTTATCTTGAGTCTCCTCGGCAAGAATCAGCACAACTACTAACGATCAATACCTGGATCTGCAAAAAAATGTGCAGAAGTGTGGTATGAGCACACCACAATGGTGACCCGTAAATATCAAGACTAACCTCAGTGAAGTAGTGATGAGGACTAGTCAAGACACCACTTTTCTAATAAACTTAACAAGCATAAGTATAGGAACAACAGTGCATGACTTCTACATTGAAATTACGCAGTATGACTAACAATACACTAGTTACAACAAGGGAAAACGACAAGTACCAGCAAATACCATAATAATAACACAGAAGAGTGAGCAAAAAACACAGACTAAATCCGAAATCATATACCAAGCAGGGTCAAATAATAACAAAACAACTACGACAACTCTCACATCATATTTTAGTTAACTACTTCACGAAGTACCAATCCTCGGATAAACTACCTGAACCCTAACACTTGGCATCATGTGCCCTCATAACACCTCATAATCATGATGACAACTCACGTGTTGAATAAAACCATTCCCACATGGAAGGCGAGTAAGCAAGGATGTGCGTCTATACTCCACAATATCATGAAAACCTGTTATCCGATAAAGGGTGCTTAATCACGTGTATGCTTGTGAAATTGTCCTAACATAGCTCATACCAGCTAGTAAACATAAGAAAAAGAACGGACAACACGTAGAATATTTGCAGAATAGAAAGTGGGGGTCTCCCAAAATACCATTCCTTAGTCCCAAAGTAAATATGCTGGGGGATCTCCTAGAATCCCGTTCCATAGTCCCAAAGTAAATATGCAGAACATGGGAATCTCCCAGAATACCATTTCGTAGTCCCAAAGTAAATAAGCAGAACATGGGGATCTCCTGGTATACCCATCTGTAGTCCCAAAGTAAATATGCAGAATAGGGGGATCTCCCGGAATACCGTTACGTAGTCCTAAAGTAAATATGCAGTGCAACCAATAGAGATAGCGGTTTCAGCATGACATAAACCTCTTACTTCACCACAACAATTCCAAAGAAACAATGACAATAATATAAAATACGGCAAGTAAATCAACTCAAGAACATTAAATCACAAAGAGAAGGTAAAACTAGTTCACAAGGAATAAGCACAAAAAGAATGCTAGGCGTAAATAGAACAACTTAGCAAGGGAAAGCTAAAATGTGCAAACGATTCCACAATATTCGAGTCACATTAAGGAAACTAACACGAGTCAAATAGTTCCAATTAAAGGAAAGTCAACAAAGATATAGGTTATCTAAACTCCTTTTTAGGTTGAGCAATTACAAAGGATATTCAATTCACTTAAGGATAAGTAGCAGAAGGTAACATAACTCCAATTAAGACAACAATTATAAGATGAGCTAATAATAGTTCAAACTAAAGATAAGCAGTTATAAAAAGATAGCATGACGATGGAAGAGGTAAAATCTTCAGTTAAGTCAAATAAAAGTCAAATAAACAATAAGAGTGAATCCCAAAACAATTAACTATAATTAAAGCATGTAGAGGCGAAACTAGCAAATAGGAGTTCAAACATATCAAGATAAACTTCATACACAGTGAATATAAGGACCTAAGAACCGTAAAAGGATAACTTTCCACAAATAAATCCGAGCACGCATTTGTCACCTCTCGTACACGGACTACAATCTACATGGAAGACTCAAATCCTAAGGGGTAATTCCCCCACACAAGGTTAGGCAGGATACTTATCTCAAAGACGACAAACTGGTAATCTAAAATTGAACTTCTCGGGTGAAAAGAACTCTGTATGGCTCAAATCCAACCAAAATAACTTCAAAACACAAATATAACTCATAATAAACTATTATGGATCATAAAGTCTCAATATTTAGCAAAATTAAAAAAATTGTCCCAAAAGTCGACCCCAAGCCCGCACCTTGGAACCCAACAAAATTTTACAAAACCGGAACACCCAATCAAATATGAGTTCAACCATACAAAAATTATCAAATTCTTATACCATTTCGTTCTTCAATTAATGATTTTTCAGTTCGAAAACTTTATTCAAAAATCAACAGTTTCCTCAACTCAAAACAAAAATTAAATGATAAAATCATGGAATATATTAATTTCTAGGTAAAGAAAACTTAACCATTTGATTTTCTAGAAAACCCCACCAAGAATCGCTCAAAATCGAGGTCTACAAGTCAAAATATGGTGAAAATATCCTAACCCTCGATATGGAAACTTATATTTTGCCCACGTCCTTAAGAACCGTGAACGTGGGGAAAAGGGCTGCGATTGCGGAGAAGAAAATTGAGGCTGCCAAGAAATACCCTTCGCGAATGCGATGAACAATAGACAGGAGCTTATGAAAACACGTAAGGGACGCGCGAACGCAAAGAGGAAAATGATCACAGTGCCTAGGGCCTGGTTTCTGCTACGCGGACGCGGAAGGGAGACGCAAACGCGATGATTCGAATGAGCAGGGAAACCCGATCGCGAGGAACACTATGTAAACGTGAAGATGGAAAATTAGGCGGTTCAGAAGAACACTACGTGAACATGAAAGGCACTTCATGATCACGAAGAAGGGCGGAAAACACTAGAAACCAACAATCCAAACATAGAGAAAAATGACCCGATGCCCACCAGAAACACACCTGAGGCCCCCGGGACCCCGTCTAACCACAAAAACATGTTCTATAACCTAACGTAGACTCGCTAAGGGTCTCAAATCATACCAAACAATGCTGAAAATGCAAATCGCGCCATGAATCGAACTATGAACTTCCAAATCTTCCAACTTTGAAAACTCGTGCCGAAACCAATCTAATCAACCAAGAACAATGTCAAATTTTGCAGACAAGTCGCAAAAGACATAACATAGCTTCTATAACTTCGGAATCACATTCCAACCTCGATATCACAAAATTCAACTATGGGTCAAAGTCCTCCATTTTCCAAACTTCAACTTTTTCCAACTTTCGCCGAATTGCCTCAAATTAATCTACGGACCTCCAAATCTAGATCCGGATGCACGCCTAAGTCCAAAATCACCATACAAAGCTGTTGACATCATCCAAAACTCATTTTTGGAGCCGCTTACACAAAAGTCAAATTCCGATCATATTCCCACTGTTTAAGCTTCCTAAACTAGAATCCTTCTCCCAATTTCACTCCGAATCATTCGGTAATTGAATTCAACCACTCAGGTAAGATGATACACATAATATGAAGCTGTGCAAGACCTTACGCCATTGAAAGGAGCTTATATTCTCAAAATAAATGGTCGGGTCATTACAATTTGGTGCCTCGCTTAACCGATCTTACCAACTTGAGACTGAGGGACTCTACACATACAATGTCATACTTTGTCATAGGGCCACATGAAAGGAAAGGAAATTTGTGAAAAAAATATAAAACTAAACAAAAACTAGTTCTGACTGAACATCTATATAAAGCTGGGCCGACAGGCTGCCATAACTATTACATCTGACAACCAACAAAAATATACATACAAGGCCTGCAAAGCCAACATATTATACTGACTGACAGGATATGTGTACAAGCCTCCACTGATGGATGTACTGTGGCTCCCGATTATAGTTCAATGGTGGTGAAAATACTGTAATAATATATATATATATATATATATATATATATATTGAGAGAGAGACCCTCGGCTCTCTTGGCTAGAAGAATACAATACTTAATTGAATATAAAGTCTCAACAAGGGAGAATATTGTAAATTATGATACTAGGATAATGCACATATGTTAAGGAATACAAGCTTCTCTTTATGTCTCGTTATAAAACACAAGTAGTTACGGGATCATGCCAAATAAAAAGGGAAAAGTTTAGCCTTAACTTAACTTATTCCAATCTTTCCAATAATCACATTCAACTCGTCTCTTTTCACCTTAATCAACAACAATGATAATAACACAATCATTATGTTATGAAAGGTAAAACTGTTGTATAACAAACGACAAGCTTATTTTATATTAAAATAGTCAGTACCTCATCTATAATCTTTACTACCTCCCAATTCGAGATAACACCAACAAGACAAGAAAACAATAATAACAAAATATACACATTATTTTCCAACCTTATATACATCACAAAATATACGAAATAGCCCAACACACCCCAATATATTCATACAAAAAATGACCACCGTAGTAGTGTCAAACAACCTGAAAATGTTATGACGAACGACCAGCCCACCACCCTAAATTTTTGTCATTTTTCTCCACAAAATTTCTCCCCTAAAACTTCCTAAAATAGTAGAAAAACATGAAATCCAATAGCAGTATGAAAGAGCCCACAAAACGGTCCAATACAAGTTGAATAACTCGAACTCATGACTTCCAAACACTGTCTCGTGAGTTCTTACAATTATACAACGACTTTCCATACATTTTTAGCAGAAAGAATGGATGATAGTAAGGAGTATACTTAACTTACTTGTTGAATATCTCAGCTCCTATCTTGGTTCTCCAAACCCTAGGTTTTTTTCGAACTAGAACTTGAAAAGAAGAGAAAATCAATTAAGGGTTGTGTTCAATCTTTGGGAGGATATTTGTAAGGGCTTATCTCTAGTTTTTATGCCCTATTACCAGTGTGATATATGAAGGAAATAGACCCATAAAAGATCTCTCTGTCAGACCTGAATTGTCCCCTTTTATTACATATATAGTCCTTTCATTTAAGCAATAGGTGACACATACTCGTTACCTAGTAGTCTGTGCAGTCTCGCAAAAATGCATATATCTCTCCACTCGGATATCGTATTTATAAACGGTTTAATGAGTTAGAATATAGACTCGTACATATTAAATTTTATTGGTTGATAACCTCCTAACTCTAAGTATATTGGGAGAAAATCACAGTGACATTTTGACTCAAATTTTAATAAAACTTATGAACGTAGCTTGTGATGACTTTCATCCATTTTTTTTTCCACAACTCGCTTTAGCTCAAAAAATAACACATGAATATCATAAAACTAAAATAAATCATAACATAACCATATTATCATGTTAATAACCCTAGTATCACCCTAAAGGTATGAGTTATAACATTCCCAACTAGTCGACTTTCGATGAAACATTGTTTTCTTCAATTCCTTTAGCTTCTGAACCTTCCAACCCTCTTTGTACATGTTGTTCATGTTCTTCAATATTTGTAACATCCGAGGAAAAATGATAAATTACTTTATATACTTCCAAATATGAACTCATTTTTGGTCTTACATTAGTTTTCTTATCACGCACTTTTACGTAAGAAAATATGGGGTGTAACATCATTCCCACTTTAGGAACATTCGTCCTCGAATGTTTACTCTTAGATACTTGGAAAATTTTTTCTAGAGTCTCCTCCATCTAAAACCATCCTGCACGTAGCAAGAAAACATGTTATACATTCCACACATGGCCAATATCCATAAATAGCAACAATTGGCCTCACATGACCGTTAATCATAAATACTGAAAGTGAAAAATAAGAGCTTACCTAATGACCTACTAGTCTGAATAGAGGTGTACTGAAGTATCCCATCTCGAGCCATATCTTCAGTTTGAAGTAGGTGGGGATATATATACTTCATTTCTTCCTCCTCTTCCCACGTCATCTCTTGCACTTTCTTGCTTCTCCATGAAACTTTCACGGAATCTACCTTCTTATTTCGTAGCTTGTGGATTTT
Organism: Nicotiana paniculata; assembly: GCA_005239505.1. NCBI lineage: Eukaryota > Viridiplantae > Streptophyta > Magnoliopsida > Solanales > Solanaceae > Nicotiana > Nicotiana paniculata. Next base: position 138,258 of record ML343961.1, on the reverse strand, counting down.
TCGGTCTAGGATGGAAACTTGAACTTCCTCGAACGATATGTCCTTTGTAATCTGTGCATCATCAATGGAAATCACTCGAGTAGGATCCCCAATGAACTTTCATAGCATAGATACGTATAAAATCATATGGACATATTCCAATTCTGAGGGAAAATCTAAGTCATAAGCTACTCGGACCACTTTTTGAAGAATCCTATAAGGCCAATATATCATGGGCTAAGCTTGCCTTTATTTCCAAACCTCATCATGCCCGTCATAGACGATACCTTTAAGAATACCCAGTCTTCAACCCCAAACTTTAAGTCTCGTCGCCACACATCGGAATATGACTTTGGAGGACTCTGAGCTGTCAATAGTCGCTCCCGAATAAGCTTTACCTTCTCTAAGGCCTGCTGAACCAAGTGTGACCCATGTAACCTAGATTCTCCAACATCAAATCACCTTATAGAAGATCTCCACTAACTCCGATACAAATCATCGTATGGAGCCATCTGGATACTGGGGTGGTAACTATTATTATATGTAAACTCGATAATAGGTAGATTTTCATCCCAACTTATTTTAAAATCTAACACACATGCTCATAACATATCCTCGAGCATTTGAATTGTGCGCTCGACTTAACCATCATTATGTGGATGAAAAGTTATGTTGACATTCAGCGGAGTCCCTAGACCTATCTGAAATGACCTCCAGATGTGTTGTATACTAGGCCACACGGTCAGATATAAAAGATACTAGTACTCCGTGTAGCCGTAATATCTCCTTAATATATAACTTCGCATAATCTTTGCCTATATATATAGACCTTACCAGTAGGAAATGGGCTGATTTTGTTAACCTATCGTCTATCACCCATGTAGAATCAAAGTTACAATGAGAACGAGGCAAACCCGTGACCAAGCCCGTGTTTATCGCCTCCCATTTCCACGTCGTGATCTCTATAGTCTGCATTAGCCCTGTGGCTTCTGGTGCTCTACCTTTACCTGTTGGCAACTAGGACACTAGGTGACAAACTCAGCAGTGTTCTTCTTCATATCATTCCACCAGTACATATCCTTAATGTTACGATACATCTTCATCAACCCAGGATGAATGAAGTACCACGAATAATATGCTTCTGACATAATCCTCTCTCGTAGTCCTGCTACATCTAGGTCAGACAAACAATCCTTGTATATGAGAACCCCATCTTCCTTGAGCTCTAACAACAACGTCTTCTACTGCGGAACACGCTCTCTCAACCCAACCAACTCTGGGTCCTCGTACTGCCTTTCCTTTACTTCAGTTATGAGAGATAATTTTGTAGTGTCTTGGAGTACAACTCCACCATCGTCAGAATCTACTAACCAAACCCCCCAAAGAATCTAACTGATGAAGCTCTATAGCTAATTTTCTTTTATCAGCCTCTACATGTGCTAATTTACCCATAGATCGGTGACTTAACGCATCAGCTACAACATTATATTTCCCTAGATGTTAGAGAATATTAACGTCGTAATCTTTCATTAACTCTAGTCATTGCCTCTGTTGCAAATTCAACTCCGTTTGACTGAAGATATATTGCAGGGTTTTATGATCTGTAAATACATCCACATGAACACCATATAAATAATGTTGCCATATCTTAAGTGCAGGGACAACTGCAGCTAAATAGAGGTCATGGGTTGGATATGCTCTCGTGCTTCCTCAACTGCCTTGAATAATATGCAATTACCTTCTCATGTTGCATCAAGACACATCCTAACCCGACACCTAAGGCATCACAATACACGACATAACCCTCCGGACTCACTAGAACTGTTAAAACTGGTGCTGAGGACAACCTGTTCTTAAACTCTTGGAAACTCCGCTCACAAGCCTCTATCAACTGAAACTTAGTTGCTTTCCGAGTCAGCTTCATCAATGGTTCCTAAAGGTAAGAAAAACCCTATAGGAACCTCTAGTAGTCGCCTGCTAAGCCTAGAAAGTTACGAACCTTTGTCGGAGTGGTAGGTCTAGGCCAGGATTTCACGACCTCAATCTTTTGAGTGTCTACCTTTATACCTTCTTCAGATACAATATGCCCCAATAATGCTACAAACTTCAACCAGAACTCACATTTAGAAAACATATCATACAACTTACCATCACAGAGGGTTTAGAGTATGTAGGCGGCCCGCATGCTCTTCCTCTTAATGTGAATAAACTAGAATATCATAAAAATATATTATCACGAACAAATCTAAAAGTGGGCGGAATATGTTATCCATCAAGTCCATAAATACGCGGGTGCATTTGTCAAACTGAAAGAGATGACAAGGAACTCAAAGTGGCCATATCAGGTCATGAAGGCTTACTTCGAAATATCTTTCTCTCGAGCTCTGACCTGGTGGTACCCCGACCTCAAATCTATCTTTGAAAAACATTTAGCGCCCCTGCAATTGATCAAACGAGTCATCGATCCTTGGAAGTGGATACTTATTATTAATAGTTACCATGTTTAATTGCCTAAAATCGATATACATACATGGCAAGATGTATTTCATCCGCACAAATAGTACCAGTGCACCCCAGGGTCAAGTACTGGGCCTGATGAAACCTTTCTCCAGCAAATATTTCAACTGCTCTTTCTACTCCTTCAATTTGGAAGGTGTCATTCTATATTGAGGGATGGATAATGGTTGAGTGCCCGGAAGTAAATCGACCCAAAGATCAATCTCTCACTCTGGAGGAATACCTAGAAGATCACATAGAAACCAATCTGCATAATCTATGACTACTGGAATAGATTGAAGTGTAGGTATTCTCTGCATATGCATCTCTAAATTGCACAATATGATAAACGTACCCTTCTGTGATCATTTTCCTCGCCTTTAGATAGGAAATAAACCTACCTCAGGATGTCGCTGTATTACATACCCATTCAAGGACTGGCTCACCCGAAAAATGAAATATGGCTGCCTTTGCTTGGCAATCAACTATGGCATAGAAATTTTCCAACAAGTCCATGCCCATGATAGCATCAAAATCCATCATCTCTAGCTCAACTAGATTTGTTGAGGTCTGGAGGCAACAAACTATCACCGTACAACCTCTGTAAACCTGTCTAGGAATAATTGGTTCTCCGACCAGTGTAGATACTGCAAAAGGATCACTTAGTATTTCAGGCACTATAACAAACTTCCTAACGACAAATGGGATAATATACGATAAAGTAGATCTTGGGTTTCGAGAAAGGATCACAAAGAGTGTCGCGCCCCTTTTTCTCGCGAAATCGGGTTTCGATACGTGACAACTCTTTTAAAGGAGGTGTTAAAAGAGAGATTCGCCACCTAATGATTTTAAGGTGTGTTAGGGCACCTATTTGCAGATAAATCGGGTTTAACTAGTCAATTCCACCAAATATCGGGTTAGGGCTCAAAATTACCTTGAAGAGAAGGTGTTAAACACTCTTCGAGGTCCACAACTTGGGTCCAGGACAAACTTGAATTATATAATTAGTCAGACAAACATAGACAGAGAAAGCAAGAAGTTTGGGAAAATTCATTATTAAAAGACTTTGAGTAAGTAAAAATACTTGAAAGAAAGATGGAGGGGGTCCTTAGTTTTTTTTTACTAAAGGATCACCCTGTGCAACATAAATAATACTTGGTAACTCCCTCGAGATGGTGTGTTACTCATATTATTCAGCGGAAACAGACTATCATCTCCTGCTACCCGATTACTATCTTTAAGTTTGTTACCTAGAGCGCACTAATTGATTCTAAATCGTGCCTTATGCGTGCACTACCCGTCCCATAGATATGGCCCAGGAGGCTTTGGACCTACTATTTGGATGGCTTTAGACTTTACTCAGGTTGCTCAAAAATGATAAGTCTAAACGACATTCAAAAAACATGTAGGACTACACATAAGGGCAGTAAATGGCTCAAGTTCGCCTCCACATGTAAGCAACAAATGCATGCAAACAGGTTTTACCTATCAGGCAAGTGACATATTCCAGAATTAATATGAAATACAGTCCTTAAGTCCTATAGTCATGACTTCTACATAATTCTGAATTTTAATCGTACATGCAATGATGCTTTTAGGAATAACGAATTTACAGATTGCAAGAATTACAAACCCTATAGGCATGTTTTCTAATTTGTTTGTGAAATAAGGAAGTGAACCAGTCGGTAGCTCAATTTAGCAACGCTTGATTTTATCAGCATACTTTCTAGGAGAGCAATAGAGTGTCTTATAGGCAAGGTTTATAAGAATTGGCAATCGAAACTGGTGTTTATCCTCTCATTCCTATAGGCATGTTGTTTAGGCGAGCAATATGGTTGGAATAATAGTAACAGTAGTTAATTCGATTATGTCATATAGGCATGATATCTACGTGAATATTGTGAAGAGAAAGTATGTAATCCTGTAGGCATGATATCTAACATGAAGCAGTGTGAACGGATAATTACTATTTTTGAAGAATAGTAGACAGATAATAATGTGTGGGAAATGAACATGTAAGTATATGAGGTTATTTATGTCCTATAGGCGTGGTATCTAACAAACACATAGAACATGCTGAACTAATTGAGCACTCAAATCCTATAGGCAGGATTTCTACCCTTTCATGCAAACATTAGAATAGACTAATTTTCCAAATTTTACTAATACCCCAATCCTTATTATAGAATTATTACAGGCCCAATGATGAATAAAATTACATAATGTTAAAAAATAACTATAGTGGGCCTAAGACAGGCCCAAAGTGTACCCAGCATAGTCATGCCTTCAATTTCGTCTCCACACATATTTTAGCATAACCTAGAATCACAAGAGAACTTGGACCAACCCAACAACCATAGTTCATCAAAGGATCCAGGAAACACTTATTTACACAAGCCAATTAGCCTATTCAGTAGGCAAGGGAGAGGCAGAATTGAGCAGTCAATAAGAAAAAGGCCAAGAACCTTAAGCCTTCGTGTGTTAGAGTTCATAAGGGTCTCAAAATGGACCCCGAGCAGTGCTCACACTAGGGAGGTTAAGAGAGAAGTTTTTTGGGGGCCTTGACTTTCAGCCGGCCAATAATTAGAGGTTTAGAATAGGGAAAGCAACGATGAAAATAGTGGTAAAGAAAAAAGGTTTGGAAAAGTGCATTTGCAAACATTACAAAGTGATCACATAGTGAACATGCCAGTACATAGGGTGCATGAATTGAAGAAAACAAGTTAATGCTACAAGCTTCACTTAAATCATTAGGGCAGGGCATATTTGTTACATATTGATAAACAAGGGAACATCAGATCAGCTAATTAGCACTAAATTAACAAGTTCAACCTCAAGGATCAAATTATGTTAAACCCAGTGATTAACATCACAACTTATAATTGACGAAGCAAATGGAATCAGATATCATACAGGGCACCAGTCAAGAAAGACTAGTCTAAAGTATAACCAATTGTTAGGGGTACAGAACTTGGTAGGTCAAGAACACACCAAGTGACAAACATAGTCATAGGAACAAATTACAACTAGAGTGAAGGTTTTAACAGATTAGGGCATACTAATCATAAATTACTCACTATAGGAATTCAGAATCAGGATGGAAATAGGATTAGGCCATACAAATAACGGAAACACTCAAATTGTCAATACATTAAGCTAAACATGCTTCAAACTGTCCAAATTTCCTAAGTCAGATACAAAGACATTTTTTAGACTAACAGTTTAGGCATGAGATAATGCTAGAGAAGTTCAAGCTATATGTAGAATTACACAATGAAGAAAGTCAAGGGATTATATCAAGTCATGAAATTTCAGAGAATAGAGATATTCTAATAAGAGAATAAGGGAATGAACATTGCAAAGGTTGAGAACTAACTAGTTATTGCTCAACAAGTCGACAAATAAGAAAAGATTGAATCTCAGATGCGTCAAGTTTATAAGGTTTTCAAAGAACCCAGGGCAGTGCTCACATCCAAGGAAGGTCGGAAAGTGGGAAATCCGGTGGCCTTGGATTTCAGTCGGCCAAGAGCCAAAGTATAACAAGATAATAAACGAACACACAGTTAAAGCCCCAATTTTCAGTGGAAATTTTAGCGATTGAAGCCCTGTCTAGAAGGGAATGGGGGAAGGGTTTATATAGTAGTAAAAATCAAATAATAACAGACTGATTTAAGAAACAAAGAAGGAAAATAAATATACAAATAGGTCTAAAAATTAATTTAGGAGATCTGTAAACCCTAGTTTTTAGGGAAAGTAAATATCCATAGGATATAAACAAAAATCGAACTCACAATAGCATAGGATGCATATTGACAGAATAACACTCGAAAATCAGATATTTGAACCATTTTTGGTTTGATTTCGGAGAGATCTGCTTTCCATGTTTAGGGAAGCACTATAGGAGAATAGCCAGTACCAAAAAAGGTCAAATATGTCATGAAATAACAATCAAATCCCATATTTTGTGGGGTTAGGAGAAGGGTTTTAAGGGCGGTGGGTTTAGGGTTCTTCAGATTGGCTTAATAGTTGGAAAAGTCAGCTGGGAGTTGACTTATTGGTAAACGACCTCGAGATGTAGATGGCCCTGATAGCTTTGTTAGGTGATTTGGGACTTAGGAGTGTGTTCGGAATGATGTTTTGATGTACGGTGTAGATTTAGGCTTGGATTGACGAAAGTTAGTTCTTGGCGATTTCCGGTCGGCGGGGGAAAATAGGCTATCTGGTTTGGAATGGAATTCTGGAAGTTCGAGCAGGTTCATAATGTTATTTCGGATATGTGTGCAAATTTTAAGGTCAATCGGATGTGTTTTGGTTAGTTTCGGCATCATTGGCGAAATTTAGAAATTTCAAAGTTCATAGGCTTGAATTTGATGTGATTTTGGTGTTTTTGCGTTCATTTTGGTGTTTCAAAGGCTCGACTAAGTTTGAATGATGTTATGGGGTATGTTGGTAGGTTTGGTTGAGGTCCCGGGGGCCTTGGGTGTATTTCGGATGCCCAAACGGGCATTTTTGGTCTTAAGTGCAGTATGATGTTTTTCTGGTGTTTGAGCAGCAGTGGTTTCTTCATTACGATCGTGTGACTTCATCCGCGATCACGTAGATTAAGTATTGAGGCAGGAAATTTGTTTTATGCGATCACGTAATAAGGTTTGTGATCGCATAGGTTTGGCAGTCTTGAGCAGTGCGATCGCGTGGCTCCTTGTGAGATCGCATAGTGGTTCTGAGGCGCGTGAGAGGGATGGATGTTTGAGATATGCGAACGTGTGTGTAGGTGTATGAACGCATAGGGTGGGTTGGACTGTGCATCGCGAACACATCCCTGGAAATGCGATCGCATTGGAGGAAATTATAGTGCTGGGCAGAATGTTTTAAAAGGCCATTGTTGCGAAATTAGTCTATTTTTCCTACATTGTTGAACGGGTTTGGAGTTCTTTGAGAGGGTTTGAAGAGGAAATCAAAGGGAATAACTTGGAGGTAAGATTTTCAAATTCATAAGTCGATTCTATGTCGTTTTCTAAGTAACAAAATCGGAAATTTGTTGAATTTAAACCAAAACTTGGGGAGGTTAGGTGCATGAGAATTGGAAATTTATTTTGACGATTTGAGTGGGCAATTTTTTTCCGATTTTGATGTTCTTGGTATGTATAGAATCATGGGAGGATGAGGATTCTTGTGATGTAAATTTTAAAAAATTTCGAGACATGGGCCCGGGGCTCGGGTTTGGCCAATTTCGAGAATTGTGCCTAAAATTGATAGTTTTCGTTTAAGGCTTGTTCATTTAGCGTATATTCATGATGTTAATCTTGTTTTGGTTAGATTCGGAGAAATCAGGAGCCAATTCAAAGGGCAAGAGCATCGCGGATTAGCATTTTTGCTCGAGTGGAGGTAAGTAATGGCTATAAATCTTTTCCTGAGCGTATGAAACCGCAGACTTCGTACTTCTCACTTTTTTAGAATGGCACACATGTCGGATGACGAGTATGTGGCGTGCATTGTTTTTTGGATTGGACCTGGTCCTCTCTGCGGAAGATATTGAGTTGCGTATTTTTACTCAATCATGTGTTAAATTGTGTTCTAAAACTATTGCTATATTTAGGCTAAAAGCCATGTTTGGGGCCTCGTGCTGACTTGTTTAGACCCCTTGGGGGCTTTTCTGTTTACTGTTATTTTCCTCGCTGTGTTGATTTATGATTTACACTCAGTCATGTTATGTTTAATTGATTTCTAAACTCAACCTTATTTACACTATTTTGAGATATAAAATGATGCTTTTGGTCGAGTACCCCATTTTTACAGATACGCCCGAGGGGTTTTGAGAGTTTCTGACTGATTGAGGCCGAGGGCCTGATTGTGAGGATATGATATGCCACGAGGTGGCTTGATATTAGAGCTTGGTCTGAAGGATCCCCTCCGGAGTCTTTACATACCCCCTGTGAGCACAAGTACCTACTGAGTGCGAGTGCCGAGTGCCGAGTGACGAGTGACGATTGATTGGGAGGCATGAGTGACAGTGGGGTTGCCCGAGGGGCTAATACTGAGTGACTGTGGGTATGCTGAGTGATGTTCTGCCTGAGAGGTGATTTATGATTCATGCTATTGCCCAAGGAGCTACTTATGATTTATTTCATTTTTACACTTAATTCTTTGGTTATTTTTATTTCTGAAATTGATGGAAAACACATTTTTCAAAGGATTTTTCTGAAGTGGCTTTTAAGGCATGTTGATTTCATATATATATATATATATATATATATATATATATATATGTATGTATATGTATATACTGTTGGAAAGAAAGGTTGTGCATATTGTGAACTGAGGATTTGATTTTATGTGTTTCTTACTGCTTAGACTTGATTTATTTCCATTACTACTGAGTTGGCGTACTCACACTACTCCCTGCACCCCTGTGTGCAGATACTGGTGCTGATACCGAGCGTTAGTCATCTATTTCTGTGCGGAGACAGAGTCGGGACATAGAGGTAGTTGTTCAGCGTCCGCATCATCTCTGTTTTTTCCTTTCTATTTTGCACCTAGTTCTTCGTTCCGAGGTTTAGTATTATAATTGTAGACTTTTTGGTATATTCCTTAGATGCTCATGACATGTTGGCTCCGGATTTTGGGGATGGTTTTAGATTATTTAACTGTTTGTTTTGCTTAATAGATTCAGTAATTTATTTACGTCTATGAAATGTTGAAAATAGGTTGGGATTTTGGAAAGAAACTTTAAATATGTGATTGTTGGCTAGCCTAGTTCCACAATAGGCGCCATCACGGCCTGTTTAGGATTTGGGGCCGTGACATTAATGCATTAGAAAATAGACTCATAGATATTATATTTTATGGGTGGATCACCCCGTAATTCTAAGTAAATTTGGAGAAAAGAGCACTGACATTTGACCCAAATTTTAGTAAAACTTATGAACGTAACCTCTGATGACTTTCATCGACTTTTGTTCCACAACTCTCTTTACTTCAAAACTTAACACATGACTATCATTAGACTAAGATAAATCATAACATTACCCTATTATCATGTTAAAAAAGCTAGTCTCATCCCAGAGGTATGAGTTATAACATTCCCAACTTGTTGACTTTCGATGAAACACTATTTTCTTCAATTCTTAGCTTCTGAACCTTCCAACCCTCTTTGTACTTATGGTTCATGATTTTTCATTATTTGTATCCTCATGTAACATGAAAACTTACCTTATATAATTTTAAAGATGATCTCAGTTTTGGCCTAACATTAGTTTGCTTATAACACACTTTTATGTACGAAAATATGGGGTGTAACATATATTCTTGGTGAAGAAGAGAGTAAAGTACTAAAGGTAATGTCGTGCCATTGTTATATATTATCATGTTAGGAAAAGTATAAAGCACAAAGGTTGAAGGTGATGTTGTGCCATTTCATATACATTATTACGCATGAAGGATAATGATGTGCCATTTCATTTATGTTATCATGTGAGTATGGGAGTAAAAACACTGTCGTGCCATTGCATTTAAATTATCATGTGAGGAAAAGAGTAAAACCACGAAGGACAATGTCGTGCCATTATTTTTATATTATCATATTTCATGGCATGAAGGGTGTTTCCATGCAGGCGAGGACTAGAGACATGCATTATATTGTGATATATTTTCCTTGCATATATGTTTATGCTTTTATCTTGAGTTGTTACTGTTGCACCTATGTTTTCTATGATACTTGTGGTTATCACGTCATTGCCTTTGTCCTTATTTTATATTGTTCTATTCGTGCCTTCTATTTATTAATTATTGTTACGTCCATGTTTACCTTCTTGTTTGTTATATGCACATCTATGCCTTTTTCTCGTTTGTTGTGATTTCATCTAAACCTTCTACCTCACTAGCTATTGAAATGTATGTTCTTGAAGTTTACTTGCTTTCACTATTTGTGTGCCTCTTATCTCGCCTGTTACCGCTTTCCATATGCTTTCGACTTGCTTATTGTTGCTATATGTGTACTTTATACTCCGTAGTTACTGTTAGTGACATTCCTTCTACATGGATGGTGTTGTTATATATATGCTTAGTGAGGATGAGATAAATGCACGAAGGGTGTTTCCATGTCATTTGATTTTACATACACACGTGTTTGGTGAGGATGATATAAATATCGAAGGGTGTTGTCGTACCATTTAATTTGTTATCTTAAACACATTCCTCATTACGAAAGTTTGTGGGTGTATGTTGACTAGTGGTTATTGTTTCAACCACATGACTTGAGCTTTCAGAGAAGGTTTGGTTGTGATATGAGGAACTTGAACGTATTTCTTTTAGATAATCATTCATTACTTCTCTACCTATTCTCGTAATTTACTTTGTTATTTCTAGTATTGTTTCTATTATAAATTTAATTGCGCAAGTTATACTAGTGAGTGTATTTGACCTACAAACTTCATCACTACTTCAACAATGTTAGTCAAGATGTTTACTTGGTACATGGGGTCGGTTGTACTCATACTACATTGTTGCACCTTGCATGCGGATATTGGAGTTGTGTGGCCGTGGGAGACGAATCCTTGCATTGAAGTGAACCTGCGTTTCAGATTTAAGATAGCTCTTGTTCATAGTTGTTTAGAATTCATCTCTCTTTATAAAAACTTCAAACATAAATTGCATTTATTCTTCATATCGCCTTTGTAAATCTCAATGATAGGGGCTCATGACTTGTACTACTAGTCCGTGGGGGTAGTTGTATTGAAATCAGTTGTATCTTCTTTTATATATATTGTTAATTTCGTAGTTTAGTTGTAACTTATATTGTTTGGGTTATCTAGCAGATTGTGTTAGGTTATATCACTACTTAGTGAGATTTTGGGTCGTGACAAAATCATAGCTTCAAAACTTTTTTATGACTGTCAATAAATGGTGAGGCAACAGACAAGGATTGGTTTGTTGGCGACAAGCGACTAAGTCAAATCCATTATTTAGTTCTTTGAAGAAGAAGAAGAAGAAAATGGAGATGAGAAAAGAGAAGATAATCATTGAAGACTTAAAGAATAAAAAATAGGACAGAAAAATGAAGAGAGAGGGAGAGACGGAGAGGGGACGGGGATTATTGAATATGTGTGATTCGGTTACCAAATTAAAAGGCTACAATTAAGGATAACCAATACTAATTTGTATAGAAAGTAAATTGCATATCGACTTGCACTTAAGTTAAAACCTCAATATTGAGGGTAAATAAGTTTCAAAACTAGTATAGCTAGGTAAGAATCGCTGTCTTGAGTTTTTTTCGCCCTACAATTAATATCAAACCCCAGGTTTGACAGGACAATTATGGAAATAACATAGTGTGGTGCACGACTGAATTTTCTTCCCTTACGAGCTTGGAGACATGCACATAAGAAGAAAGAAGTTATGGGTGAATGTCGAAAATTAACCCTTGGATCATGGTAATAAGGCCACATGAAACATAGTTCGAGGGGAGACCCGTGTATCAATGTAATAGGCAACATGAAACTTAGTTCGAGTATAAAATCTCTTAACAATGTGAGACCTTTTTGAAAAGATATAAGTAATTAATCTAAAGCGGATAATATCACAAAATATTAAGAGTATATCCTAACTCTTTTAGTCCATCATAAGCGAATCAATAATGACCTCTCATTAAAAACGACTTAGCACAAGTGGAGTCGACGATTAATGATAATGAATTCTACTGACTAAAATTTCATTCAATAAAATGACATTATTAAGGTATTACATTATACTTCATTCTGGTGACTTTCACATTATTTTCCTATTTTATATAGTGCATTTTTCTTGTCTTTTAAGAAATATGATAAGTAGTAATTTTTTATATTAGAAACTATATACAGTGGAAATCGGGGCTACCCGATTTCACTCTTTGATAAAAAAAATAGATGCCACGAAAAGCTAGGACGTCGAGTTCAGTATCGGAGTTGCTTTCTAGATCGAGGTAGACATCATCGATCGAGGTCAGAAAAGGGCATACTTTGAAATGATGCCGATATAGTTCAATAACGGAAAGGGCGAGATATCTGCAATGGGTAGAAGATCGTGGCGTGAATTTTTGAATGGATTTATCATCGATGGTTAATAAATTGTCAATATGATTTCCTAATATAATTAGAAGTGTACCTTATTTAGAACCTCTTTGTTATAAGGGGGAGTATCATTCATTTGTAAGAATCATAATCACTATTCAATGAGAATAATACACACATCCGCTGCTCTCTTTATTTTTACTGTTCATTTCTGCTCATCATTGTTCATAAGAATTGTTCCATTCTCTACTGTTCTAATTACCCCCTCTTCAAGACTATCTCGAATCCAGGTCAAAGCAATGCTTTCACACTGGTTTGACTTATTTTATTGTCCAACTTATCTATTTAATTCATTATTTATTAATTGGTATTGAATTAAATCACATATCCTTAAAACCACAATATAAGTTTAATATTTACTAGTTTTTTAGGGGAAATAGTTTGGCACCCATCGTGGGGCTAAGGATAATAATAATTATTCCGTACTGATTCTGATAAAACACACTATTTTACGGTTGTCCTTGTCAAGAAGTTTTTCTTTCATGTTAAAACATGTCAAACTCACAAAAACCATCCACACATAGTATTGCACGGGGAAAAAAATGTGGTTGCTCCAGGAGTCGAGGTGCCATAGGGTAATCTCGAGGAAGCACTGGTTGCCAATCCAGTTGTTATCAATTCCCATGTTACCCTTAATGAGGACCTATGCGTAGATCTCAATGGGAGTATACACATAGAAGGTCGATCTAGTGGCCAAGGAACACAGAGCAGGGGAGATGGAGTTAGTCTCCAAGTGACATTCGAGATGCTTCAAGCTCAGCAAACCGTTATTGCAAAGTTATATGATCAACATAGAGATCCAAATAGGGTCGAACCGTAAATTACTCGACGAACCGATCCAGTATCGGAAAGGTCGAACGATAACAAATTGGGGACTGATCCTTCAGTAATGAAAATGCTCGAGGAGCTCACCAAAAGAATTGAATTAGGGGAGAAAAATATCGAAGCCAACGACAAAAAAGTGGAGACATACAACTACCAAATTGATCAGATACCGGGGGCACCGCCAATCTTGAAACGGGTGGATTAGAAGAAGTTTGTACAAAAGCCATTTCCTCCAAGTGTGGCTCCTAAGCCTATTCCAAAGAAGTTTCGTATGCCTGACATACCTAAATAAAACGGGACCACCAATCCTAATGAGTATGTTACTTTATATACATGCGCCATCAAGGGTAACGATTTGGAAGATGATGAAATCAAATCTGTGCTGCTGAAAAGGTTCGGAGAGACTCTTTCGATAGGAGCAATGATCTGGTATCACAATCTGCCACCAAATTTCACCGACTCATTTAGTATATTATTTCATAAAGGCGCATGTCGGGACCATAAAGGTCGCAACAAGGAAATCGGACCTTTTCAAAGTAAGACAAAGGGATAATGAAATGTTGAGGGAGTTCGTGTCCCTATTTCAAATGGAGCACATGGAATTGCCAGCGGTCAGAGATGATTGGGCCGTTCAGGATTTCACCCAAGGGTTGAATGAATGGAGTTTGATAGCATCACATTAATTGAAACAAAATTTGATCGAGTATCCAGATGTAACTTGGGCATATGTGCACAATCAACATTAATCGAAGATCAGGGTTGAAGACGACCAACTAGAAGCCCCTTCCAATTTAGTACAACCAAAAAGGTCGACACGTAAAAATTAGAGTGACGTCGATAGGAAGCCAAGGTCGAACAAAAACTGATACCAACCATATATCATAGATCGAAGGAACAATGGTCCAGGACACAATTCCGCCCAGAATGATCGAAGAAGTGATCGAGGACAGAGTTCTCAAGGACTTATGAGAAAAAGGGGTTTTGACAAGTATGCCAACCCCATAAAGGCACCTAGGTTATAAGAATATAATTTTAGCATCGATGCATCAAGCATTGTATCGGCAATCGGAATGATCAAAGACAATAGGTGGCGTAGACCCATACAGACCAATCCTTCCCAAAGAAGCCCAAATTTGATGTGCAAGTTTCATGGCATGCATGGTCATAGGACCGAGGATTTCAGGAAATTAAGGGAGGAGGTAGCCCGTCTATTCAATGAGGGCCACCTTCGAGAGTTCCTCAGCGATCGAGCCAAGAATCATTTCAGCGAAAGGGACGCCAATAGGAAGAATGAACAGGAAGAACCCCATCATGTCATAAATATTATCGACGGTGGGGACGACGTTCCACAGGGACCCATATTCAAACACACTAAGATATCAATCACTAGGGAGAAACGAACCCGAGATTGTGTGCCCGAAGGCACCTTATCATTCAACGACGAAGAAGTAGAAGGCATTTCTCAGCCCCACAACGACGCTCTTGTAATTTCTATCTTATTGAATATAGTTCAAGTTTAGCGTGTTTTAGTGGGTCCAGGTAGCTCGACAAACATCCGATCAAGGGTCGTGGAACAGCTCGGCCTACAGGATCGAATCGTGCCTGCAGCTCGAGTCTTAAATGGCATCAATATAGCCAGTGAAACAACTAAAGGGGAAATTATCCTACCAGTGAACGTGGTTGGAACCATTCAAGATACCATGTTCCACGTAATTAAGGGCGAGATGAGGTATAATGCCCTACTCATAAGGCATTGGATCCACAAAACGAGGGTAGTACCCTTGACC
Organism: Nicotiana paniculata; assembly: GCA_005239505.1. Taxonomy (NCBI): domain Eukaryota; kingdom Viridiplantae; phylum Streptophyta; class Magnoliopsida; order Solanales; family Solanaceae; genus Nicotiana; species Nicotiana paniculata. The sequence goes on along the minus strand of ML343961.1, from coordinate 123,068 downwards.
CTTCCCCAAATGATGAAAGTCCCGACGTCGGACAGGGTAAAAACAGTGTACGAGCAGCAGCATGCTGCAAAGGAAATATTTGTGGTCGATGAGATAATGCCGATATTGACGTTATAAACCTCAAAAAATTCGATCATCAAAGACAAATGGGAAGCCAAATAGCAATAACCGCCACCAGCCTCGACCGAATCAGGGAAGCAGGAAATTGAAGAAGAGGAGGATTTTTTGACCCCTCAAACTTTTGTTGTTCCCGAAGATTCTGACGCCACCAAATCAATAGTCAAAGAGCTGGAACAGGTTATACTGATCGAGTACCTGCCAGAGCAAAAGGTATACCTGGGAATGAGATTAACCCCTAACTCAGGAAAAAGCTTATTCAATTTCAATAACATAGTTTGTTCTGCTTTGTCCCATTTAGACATGACAAGGATCCCACCGAAGATAACAACATATCGATTAAGCCTGGACCCTAAGTTCATACTGGTGTAGAAAAATAGAAGGCAGTCTGAGGTAAAGCACACATTCATTTAGGACGAGGTATCTTAACTTCTCAAAATAAGGTCCATTCAGGAGGTTAGATATCCTGAATGGTTAGCCAATGTAGTTGTAGACCCTAAAAAAGGGAAAAAACTTAGAATGTGTGTAGATTACAGGGATATGAACAAGGCATGCCCCAAAGATTTTTTTCCACTGCCTAACATAGATCAGAATATCGACGCCACGGCCGGCAAACAGATCCTTACTTTTCTTGATGCCTATTCCGGTGACAATCAAATTTAGATGAACCCTAAAGACCAAGAAAAGACTTCAATTATCACCAAGTACGGAACATATTGTTATAATGTAATTCCCTTTGGGCTAAAAAAAATGCAAGAGCTACTTACCAACGCCTAGTAAATAAAATGTTCGAAGAATAAATAGGTAAGTCAATGGAAGTTTATATTGATGACATGCTAGTTAAGTACTGCGCGCAGAGAACCATTTAGATCATTTGCAGGAAACGTTCGACATTCGGAGGAAATATAACATGAAGCTCAACCCCAAGAAATGTACTTTCGGTATTGGTTCAGGCAAGTTCCTTTGATTCATGGTGTAGAATCAGGGATCGATATCAACCTCGATAAAATTAAGGCCATCGTGGATAGTGTAAAAGTCGTACAGATGCTGACTGGCGGATAGCTGCTTTAGGATGATTCATCTCGAGGTCATCGGATCAAAGCCACAAATTATTCTCCCCATTCAAAAAGAAGAACGAAGTCGCCAGGACCTCGGAATGCCAACAGGCATTAGAGGAATTGAAGCGATACCTATCGAGCCCACCACTTCTTAACACTTCGAAGGTAGATGAGAAACTTTACTTGTACTTGGCAGTATCAAAAATTGGGGTAAGTGGTGTCCTGGTTCAAGAATATAAAGGTACGCAATTCCATATTTATTACATAAATCAAACTTTATGAGAAGCAGAAACAAGATATCCACAATTAGAGAAATTGGCACATGCACTGATAAGCGCTTCTAGAAAGTTAAAATCATACTTTCATTGTCGCCCCACATGCATATTAACCACTTACCCAATTCGTAATATTTTGCACAAGCCCGAACTATTGGGTCGATTGTCCGAATGGGTCGTCGAACTTAGTGGCTACGATATCGAATATCAACCCTGAACGGCCATAAAGTCTCAAATTTAAGAAAACTTCGTGGCCGATTTCACACCAACCCTCATACCCGAAATCTAAAAGGAACTCTTGTAAAAATCGGGTACATCATCGGGGGTATAGACCCTTTTCATAGATAGCACTTCGAATGTGAAGGGGCCCAGGCTAGGAATCATTTTGAAGACGCCCACAGATAACACTATTAAGAAATCTATAAAAACTTCTAAGTTTACTCACAATGAGACCGAGTATGAGTCCATGATTGCAGGTCTCGATCTAGCTAAAATCTTGGGATCAGAAGTCATTGAACCCAAGTGTAACTCTTTACTAGTGGTTAACCAAGTAAACAAAACCTTCGAAGTTCGAGAGGATAGAATGCAAAGATATTTGGACAAGTTGCAGATAACTTTGCACCGTTTCAAGGAATGGACTCTACAGCATGTACCTCGAGAACAAAACATTGAGGCCAATGCGCTTGCAAACTTAGGGTCATCGGTTTAGGAGGATAAGATCATCTGGGGGACTGTCGTTCAACTCTCGAGGTCCGTGATTGAGGAAGGTCATGCTGAGATAAATTCTACAAGATTAACATGGGATTGGAGGAATAAATATATTGAATACTTGAAAAATGTAAAGCTCACATCGAGCCCCAAAGAATCGAGGGCCCTACGAACCAAAGTTGCTCGATTCATATTGGCTGAAGATGGAACACTATACAAAAGGACATTCGATGGACCCCTGGTAGTATGTTTAGGACCAGGTGATACCGATTACATTTTACGAGAGGTCCATCAAGGCACTAGTGGGAAACACTCCGGCGCCGAATCACTTATTCACAAAATCATTAGGGCAACATACTATTAGGATAGCATGGAAAAAGACACTATAGAGTTCGTTAGAAAATATGATAAATGTCAAAGGTTGGAACCGATGATCCACCAACTCGGAGATTAACTTCACTTGGTCATCTCCCCATGGACATTCATGAGTTGGGGGATGGATATCGTCGGCCATCTTCCATCGGCCCCAGGTAAAGGTAAGTTCATTTAATTTATGACTGACTATTTATCTAAATGGGTTGAAGCACAGGCTTTTGAGAAATCCAGAGAGAAAGAGGTTATAGACTTTACCTGGGATCACATTGTGTGTCAATTTGGGATACCCGCCAAAATAGTGTGCAACAATGGAAAATAATTTATTGGCAGCAAAGTGATGAAATTCCTCAAAGACCATAAAATAAAAAGGATATTGTCAACATCGTACCATCCTAGTGGGAATGGACAGGCCGAATCGACGAACAAGACTATCATATAAAACATAAAGAAAAGGTTGAATGATGCTAAAGGGAAATAGAGAGAAATGCTACCCGAATTCCTTTGGGCATATCGAACAACATCGAAGTCCAGTACTGGAGCAACTCCATTTTCTATAGTATATGGCTCTGAGGCATTGATCCCAGTCGAAGTCGCGAAACCAAGTGCCAAGTTTCGACATAAAATAGAAGAATCAAATTATGAGTCTATGAATACTAGCCTCGAATTATTTGATGAAAAATGAGAAGATGCATTCGTTCGAATGGCTGCACAAAAACAACGAATCTAAAGATACTACAATGGGAGAACCAACCTTCGCCACTTCATAGTCGGGGACATAGTCCTAAGTAAAGTCACCATCAACACTCGATATCCTAATGAAGGGAAGCTCATCCCGAATTGAGAAGGACCCTACAAGTCCTCGACATAGTCGAAAAAGGGTTTTATAAGCTCGGAACGATGGAGGACGAACCACTGCCAAATAATTGGAATATATCACTTCTCAAATGATATTATTGCTAAGGTATGACTTCCTACCTTCTTTCATTTATATATTTCATGCTAACTTACTACAGGTGTTCGACCAAAGACATCGAGACCTCAGGCTTTAAATTAGGCATTGCACTCTTTTTCCCTTGGATCGGTTTTTATCCAAAATGGATTTTTCCAACAAGGTTTTTAACGAGGAAACAGTTATGTGCTACCTGAGGAAAATTCAATAGTATCCAAGGATTCTTTAAAATCAACCTCAAATATTGGTTGGAAACACCCTCGGAGGTTATATTTTTTAGGAAAGTACTTCGTGTTAAAGGGTCTCGATAAGAAAACTTTGTAATGCGCAAAACAGTCGAATGAACCGTGTCCAAATAGATTATTCGAGCCCCGATGAAAAAACATGTGCGCATGTATAAATTATACAAAGAAGCATTCTTTCTGTAACAAATATCTTGTGTCTCAAAGAAAATTTTCTATTATACGAGCTCCAATACTTATGATTTTATGAGAAATGTCTCAAAGGGCAAGTGCAAATATACCTCGAACACTCGGGGACTACCGTCAACGATCGTCGTATTCGAGTTATCTAAACTCAAATTCATAAGACCTCAAAGAGGCACCCTTCGATCTATAGGCCATGTCCATCATTCTTGTGGACTAAACGAATCGAACAACTTTGGAGTATTATTGGGAATTAATCCCAAGAGGCATACCTAAAGGCTACGACCAAATTAATGTTACTCGGAGACGTCTAAATCCTGCAATAAAAATATGTCTTCGGATTCTTTGAAAACCGGTTCAACAAGACTACTCTCGGCAAATAATCAAAAGGGCTTCGATAAAATCAGCCCTCGAAAAACCCTAAGAGGTATCAAATTATCATTATCATGCTAAGGCACAAAAAAGCAAAGGGATTTCAATCGACATCGAACCCTGAAAAACCCAATGGGTAAAAAAATAGATGCTAAGGCATAAAGAAAATTTTACTAAGTCTTTTAAGCCGAAAGAGGGAAATAATAGCCATCTTTTAGAGGCTATATCGGCCTAATTTTAAGAGTCTAAGGGTCAATACACTTAAAGTTTGAGATCTTGTTCTCACTCAATTCAAACCTAAGGTTCCACTATTCTGAGCTCAAACAAAACTGACTAAAATATAGCTCGATGATTTATCATTATTTGATATAAACCTTAAGGGGTCTATTACCGTGAGTTTGAAACTTGCTTGAACTCAATCATAAAAATAGTGCAATTATGGCTTCAATCAAGCCATCCGAAATCAAAAACCTAGACATATTGTTGAGCTCGGGGACTCAACCTCACTTAACGAAAAAACCTAAGTGTTTGTTCTACTCTAAGTTCGAGCTAATACTCACCCGATTATAGAAGTTGCAACAACAAATTTTTCGCAAGGCAAAAGCATAAAATGTATTTGAAAATAAAAATTGAGAAGGCATTCAAAAGAAAATTTCCTTTATATATTGATAAAGAAGGATATGTACAAGAGACTGACAAGGGTCTTACAAAAAAGAAAAATAAATAAAGTCCTAACTATGGCCGGGATCGACCTTTTCATCGGGGGCAGCTTCTCCTTCAGGCCCCTCTTCGTTGTCAGATCCATCTCGACTACCTTCATCGTCATCATCTTCATCTTCATCATCGAAGGAGGCAAGCAGCTTGACATCAGCTTCAAGCACCTTAGCTTGAGCTATCTCCTCAAAGAGTTCAAAGCCTCGAGCGTGGATTTCTTCGAGGGTCTCCCTCCGGGATTGGCACTTTGCCAAGTCATTGCTCCACCTCTCTTGATCAAATGCCTCCCTTAGATGCGTTTGAGCAACCTCGGCATCGGCCAAGTACATGGCTATGGACTTGTCAGCCATGACCTTCGTCTTGTCGACCTCCGCCTTGGCCTCAGCAAGCTCCGCTTCATGGTCCTCGATCATTTTGTCTTGGTCCGAGCTTCTTTATTTGGTTGTCCGAAGTTGAACCTCGGCCAATGACAACATGGCCAATATAGACTCTTTTTCCGCAGCAAGGCAGTCCATGTTCTCCTTCCACTGATCACAATCGGCTTTGACTTGACCGACTTCTCCCCGAAGCATCTGGATCCTTTCAACCTTTTGTTGCAACTGAGATATTGAAGTGTTATCCTCCATAATTGGGTTGAATCCGTACTTCTTCAAAAGTATAGTTACTTGCTCATCCAGCTCGGCCTCTTCCTTACAAGCCTTGGCCAAATCCGATCAAGGTCGGAGACGTCATCGACCCAGTGAAGCAATCCCAAAAAAGATCACCTACACTGGAGACTCTGCCTACGTCGGGGGACCTTCATCTCCTCGAGCCTCCCTTATTGCCTCCTTAGAATAAGTTGGCAAATAAGGCGAATGACTTGCTGTCAAGGCACCGAGCTAGTCGTTCGGGGCACTCTGATCGATATTTGGAGTTTTAGAACCGGCCCTGTCCATTGTATTTGAGGATGGTCGAGAAATAATCTCGACCTCCGAAAATTTGGGGGTTCTCACCCGAACCCTTTTTGGAAGCCTCCTCATTATGAGGCTTGTTTTCAGCTGTCGGCTCTGGCTTTGAGGGGTTGGCGGCCTCGACGGCCTTCCAAGGTCAGGAAATTATTACCAAGGCCCCTCTTCTTCTTCTTCTTCTTCATCTCTCAGGTTTCTGACTGGGTCCACCGTTGGAGAAATCACCTTCTCCCTGACCCTTCGAGGTTTGGGCATGGGGTCCTCGAACAGGGAAACCCCCGTCCTTTTCCGGTCTTTCCCCGGCTTCGAAATCCGGGACTTGGCTTCTTCCTCACCAATCGGGAGCATCAATATGGCATCTTTGGCTAGACCTGCATGAAGGAAGCATTAGTAATAAATAAAGGTACGGAAAGTATTACCAAAATACTAGAAAGAAGATCCTTACCATGGTTCTTTGCCTCCCATATGCCCTTCGCCAAATCACGTCATGCACGCTCGGCATGGAAGGAAGTCGAGGCTAACATCCGAACCCAGTCTTCGAGGTCAGGGACTGCAAGAGGCATCCAAGGAACAGCTGATATAACAAATAAGAATGTTAGACAAATCCAAAATGGGTATGAAGAATAATGTGTATTACATCACTTACGGTCGGGGTTCTACTCCTTGGGAATGGAATCTTCTCCTTCGGGATGATGTCACAATTCCTCACCCGTATGAACCAGCTCATCCAACCCCGATCCTTGTCTTCATCGATTCTCGCAAACAAGGCCTTCGTTGATCGGCGTTGGAGTTTGATCTGACCTCAGTAAAGTCAAGGTCGGTACAACCGCATTAGGTGGTCCGGGTGAACTCCAGCCCCCCCCAGCCTTATCGGAGAAGAAGCATAGCATAATCACAATGCGCCAGAACGAAGGGTGAACTTTGTCAAGGGTGACCCGATATCTTTTTCAAAAATCAACGATCACCGGGTCAAGGGGACCCAATGTGAATGGGTAAGTTAAACACTTAAAAACCCGTTCACGCGAGTAGTGATTCTCTCTTCAAGAGCAAGAATTTGTACCACAACCTCGGGACCCCAGTTACTATCCCTATTCATGGATTCGAGGTGGCTCACTGTTATTGAGCATATGTATTTCGACACATGCTCTCATCGTCCTTGGACCGATCAAGGGTTCTCAATCTTGAAATCGAATTTTAAGATGCACGGGATTTTAAGATACATGGGCCAGGAACATACTCGTGAGGGAGCGGTTCCACCGTCATTTAGTTACCGGCCGCCGTGAAGAAGAGGAAGAATCTTCCTCATTTTGTGGGATGATCTTTGATGTTTTCGTCATTGATTCAGATAAAGAAATCGAAGGAAGGTAAAACTAGGTGTTTCGATGCTTGTAGCGACCCTTTTTCTCGCGAAATCGGGCTTCGACACGTGACAACTCTTTTAAAGGTATGGTATTAAAAGAGAGAGTCGCCTCCTCGCATGATTAAGGTGTGTTAGGGAATCTATTTGCAAATGACTCGGGATTACTTGTTTGCGTCACCAAAGATCGGGTAAGGTCTCAAATTATCTTCAAGAGAAGGTGTTAGGCACTCCTCGAGGTCTACAACGGTGGGTCCCGGACGAACTCGAATTATATGAATTATTCTAAGAGAAAAGAAACACCTGGACAAGTAAAATAATTACTTTAAATAGAAATGGGGGGTCCTAAGTTTAATAGCCTAATGGATCACCCCGTGCAACATAAATAATACTTCGTAAATCCCTCAAGATGGGGTGTTTCTGGTATTATTTAGCGGGCAAAGACTATTATCAACTGCTATCTGATTACAATATTTAAGTTGTTTACCTAAAGCACTCTAGTCAATTCTAAGTCGTACCCTATGCGTGCACTACCCGTCGTAGGCCTATGGTATAGGAGGCATTTGGACCTCTATTTCAGGGTGATTCTAGACCTTAACTTAGGCTGCTCAAAAAAAGAAAATACTAAGCGAAATACAAAAACCAGTTTAGGAATTTCAAATAGAAGCAAGTATGGGCTCAAGTTAGCCTCCACATTTAGACATCAAATGCACGCCAAACTAGTTAACATTTTGACAGATTTTAATTAATTAAAGTAGAATCCTATAAGAAAGACCACTATGTGATATTAAACGAATGAGCAGACAATCATGCGCAAAGCCAGTTTCTTAGTGCAATTTCTAAAACCTACATAAGTATGCCCAATGTTTTTTAGCATGATGAGATTAAGCTTAATAGCATGATATCAAGGCGTTTTGTGCGATAATAAACATTGGTAATCACAAAAACATATCTAGAATTACTTGTTTTTATCCTATAGGCATGCTTTCTAATGAGGGTAACAACACAGTGTTTGGAAACTTAGGAATAAACGGGCGGAAATGATAATTAAATTGATTCAACTTATAGGCATGCTTTCTACAATTAATCCAATTTTAGATCCTATAGACATGATTTCTACAAATCGTGAACAGAACAATATAAAATAGGATTTTTCTTATATGTTGAATCATACTATTTCCTATAGGCATGGTCTTTAACAAGCAAAATTAGAACATCATTGAACCAAGCATTGAACTTATGGGCATAGATGCTAGCATGTGATGACTGCACATAATAACGTACCTATAGACACAATTTCAAACATACAACATTTAACAACACAGTATGGAACCTATAGGCAGGATTTCTATCCAACTTTATTGAAAATGTAAAATAAGAACCCCTTCCCAATTTAACTAACACCCCAGAATCGTTACTACAAATAATTATTACATACCAGAATTGAATGTAGTAAATTATAGAATAAAACAACTATTGGGAACCTACAGCAGGCCCAAATACACCTGGACAGGCCAAGCCTTCAAATCACAACAGCTCCAAAATCTCATGCTCATAAATACAAAATAACCAGATGTTGAGTGATTCACCCATTGGACATATATCAAGGCCGAGCATATAGAACCCAGGATTCTAGCGTGTTAGAGTTACCAAGGGTTTCAAGAGCCTAGGGCAGTGCCCACACTAGGGAGGTTGATCAGAAACAATTCATGGAAAGACTAGGGACCAAGTCATAGTGTGTTAGAGTTCACAAGGGTCTCACATGAACCCTGAGCAGCGCTCACACTAGGGAGGTCAAATGACGGAACTTAAGTAACCTTGGCTTTCATCCGACTAAGAATAAGAATTTAGAAGGACCAAGGGAATAAAATGGGATTAGGAGATCCACAGAAGGACACAATCACATATACAAGCAAACAACAGACATGCTTGAACTTAGGAAGTTTAGTCAAATTTCAGGAAATAAACTCAATCACATGCTAACAAGGCGAGTCATAAGATAAATTTATAGTGATAACAGATGATCCAGATTAGGCTAAGTGCAGAAACTAGTGTCATAGGAAGAAACCAATTAGCATTAGATCATGACAGGCTAAAAACTAATCAGGCAATTTATTAGAGGTGTTAAAATATGACGAAAACAATATCAAACAGGTCACATTATAGTAGATTCAACAAACAGACTTGCAATTCTATTAATGCATACATCTATACATAGTTCTATAGCAGGAGATATGAGAACATGTTCAAATAATAAACTTAAACTTCAAGGGATTACTATTAGTGACATATGGGTTAAGCAGGATCGAATTAACAGACTCAAAGTAGATTTAAGCATGTCTCAAACTACAAAATGTAATAGCATAACATAGTCTAATTGAGGTAACACATTAACAGATATCAGAATGAAACAACAAAGGTATGATAAGTCATCAGTTAAGATGAAGCAAGGAAGATGGAAACTTAGCAATTTCTGGCCTTGGCTTTCAGCCGTCCATGAATCAGAATATAGAACAAGTTCTTATTTAAGAATGAAAAACAGAAAGCCTTAAATTTTGTAGTATTCTTAAGGAATTTTTTGAAATTCAAAAATTAATCAAAGGGGAGTGGGTAGGGGTTTAAATAGTGTAAGAACTTAACACATAAACATGGAAATAATCCATTCAAACACTAAAAAGGCAAGCGCTTAAATCAGTAAGGAAGAAAATTTTGAAACCCAAGTTTTAGGTAAAAAATACACAAAATCGGTAGAAAATAAAGGCAATGAATGACATATTGCATAAAATGAACATAGGAAATTATTCAAAAGAGAACACATAATCGAACCAGATTTGGTTCAATTAAAAAGGATCGGAAACTCTAATTTAAGGAAAGTAAAGGAAATCTACATAAATAAACAGATTATCACATAATAAGGCGAATATAGACAAGATAGTACTCAAAATCAAAGATTGAACCAGTTTTGGTTCGAATCAAAAGAGAAGCTGTAAATCCTAACCTTAGGGTTAAGTATGAATAATCAAGATACGAACAAATCAGGCTCACACGACACAAAATAATGTGTGTGGACTTAATGTCGTCCAGATTCAAGAGATTAAGATCGATTAGGACAGAATCAAAGAGGGGTACTTGTCATTTTAGGAAAGTACTAAGTAATATCGTAAAGAATGAACAAATAAAGGAAATATGTCGAAATGGTAAGTAAATAGGAAGAAACTCCCATTGGGAACGGGATTAGGGGAGGATTTTGGAGAGGCGGCAGTCTAAGGTTCTTCAGAGGAGGGGAGTGGAGAGGCGGTGGATTAGGGGAAATGGGGTTAGGGTTTGGGAGATGGGGATATATGGAAATTGGGGGATGTTGACGAGCCGTTGATCATTTTTTATCAACGGCTGGGATTTGAGCGGGGATAGGTCGGTTTTAATTGAATGGGTAAGGGTACTGGGCTAGCAGTACGGGGCTTGGGATAATTGGGTAGTTTAAGTCCGAATTAATTGTAGAATTAGGGCCAAATTTTAAATACCCAATTTTAATAAATAAATAATTTATAAAAACAATAGATAAATAGAAAAAATATTATTTGTGCATAAAAATGATTAAAAATAATTATTTGGCATTATAAAAATATAAAAAGGTTTTTTTTATAAATAATGTAATTAGTAGTACATATGGGCTATTATTGCAAAATGTGCAATTTAGCCTTAAAATGAAAATGTAATTATACCAAATGTACTAAAAATATTTAAGACCTAATACGGGTGAAAATGATAAGTTTAGATGATAAAATCATCATAAAAATAAATTTTGTAAAGTAATTAATAGATATTTATATAATAAAATGCAGAAATAAATTGACTTAAAGCCTTTAAAAACTATGAAATATTATGAAAAATACTTGTATATGCTTGTAAATAAAACGATGATGCTTATGCACTATTTTGAAAGTGTGTGTGTATATATATATGAGAAATATGAGGGAAATATTGGGTATCAACAGGTGCCCCTCTCTACCCGAGAAGGATGAAAGAGTTGCTGGGTAAAGAAATAATGACCTATTTTGACCGAATGGAGTGTTTTGAAACATATAGGCCGCAACCTAATCTCTGAGGTACCTACATATCCCTGGTTTTAGAGGAACCAGGCCATGTGTAGTTCTGGATCTAACAGTGGACTAACCTGATGGAATGGTTGTAAGAACAGAAAAAATACTCTGGATAGGACCAATCTGGATTGGGAATGGATGTATATGAGAATGTTTACGGATATTTGAACGGTTATCAGATGGGCATGGGTAATGGTCGGTGCTCGGTTATGTTTGAAATAACTGAAGCGTATGAACGTTGAATGGAAACTGGAGCTAAGATTGCTCCAGTTAGGAGAACGGTTACTTCCTAGATTACCTGCAAATTCAAAATATGATGTGCACATATATATTATTGCATAAATTTAAGGCGAAATGGCCTCCTGGCCACTTAAACTTACATGGCTTTTTAAAGCTGATACATCAACTTACAATTTTCCCATCTGAACACTCGAACTAGTGAAACCCATAACTAATAAACATGTTTGACCGTTGACCATCCGCGTGTGTATTACACTTCTGCTAACGTGTCCATCCAGTCAGATAACGTGTCTGCCCAGTTAGCACTGAGCCAATCGCAACATTACATGTCAGAGGTGGGAAAATAAACCCCCATCGATTGGGGTCCCCCCTTTTTTACTCATTACACCAAACTTTTTTATCGTTCTCGTTTACCTTTCTCTCTTTATCACTTCAAAACACTTCAAATGCATTTTTTGATTCTCAAATCAAGACTCCATTTTTACTCTTCAATAGAGCATTTCTGTATTCATTCATCAGTGGAAATCCATAATCACGACTCTATTTTTACTCTGCAGTTGAGCTTTGTAGTGCTCATTCATGAAAACCCAAATCAAGTATCCATTTTTAACTCTGCGGTTGAGCATTTTAGAGCTCATTCATCAATAAAACTGCCAACTTTAGTGAAAATTAAGAAACCCTTTTGGTTGTAGAGTTGAACAAGAATAATTCAGTGGAAATGTTGTCAATTTCAATGGGAATCAAGAACCCATATTTGTACTTAAGGTACAATTCATGTCATAAAATGTTCATTTTAATCTTGTCAATATTTTCCATATTTTTCCCACCTGTAAAATCAGGAGATGCTGAAGAGTTACTAGCATTGAAAGCCACGGTAGACCCAAAAAACATTCTTGATTGGAAAACAGAGACTGATTTATGCCAATGGCAAGGCGTAAAGGAATGCATGAATGGAAAAGGAGTTACAAAGCTTGTAGTTGAAAATCTAAATTTAAGTGGCAATTGGATCAATTACAAGTTTTATACTTTAAGCAAAACTCCATTTCCGGCCAAATTCCTAACCTCGCCGGACTTTTCAACCTAAAATCCCTTTTCCTTAATAACAATAATTTCTCCAGGGAGTTTTCGGTGTCCATCACTGTCCTCCACCGCATCAAAGTCGTGGTCCTCGCCGACAACGATCTGTCAGGCAAAATTTCACCGTCGTTAATGAAATTATCCCGGCTTTACATGCTGTATTTACAGGACAATCACTTCACCGGCGAAATCCTGCCATTGAATCAATCGAGTTTGAGATTGTTTAATGTGTCAAATAATCAACTCTTAGGCCATGACGTCCAGGGCCATGAATTGTGAGATAGGGGATTCGCAACCGATGAAATGATGTTTTCGGGCCATGAGGATGATGCATATGAACCATGATTCCTTTGAATAATGATGTGCAGTATTAAGAGATCCTCAGACCATTGCATGGTATCTCCCGGCTATGAGGATAAAACAAGGCAGAGCTTAGTATTGTGTAGGATCGGAGGCAGATCTTAGCCCCGATAGAAGATAATAATGCAAGGTTTTGGAATAGAAACATTTGTGGTTATGCGAGGATAGACCGTAAGGACCCCACCCGACCCGTCGTTTTGCTTTATCGGACCCCATTCCTCTAAATGAAACTTCCCATAGCGGCTTATTATTATTTACGATTTGCGGGGGCGGGTGGTCCGGGATTCAGAAGTGTTTAGGGAGATATTGGAACACTTGGTTCCTTAAGGTTGGCTTTTAAGGTCAACTTTGACTTCGGTCTACATTTTGGGTAAACGACCTCGAAATCGAGTTTTGTCGGTTTCGTAGCTTTGTATGATGATTTCGGACCGGGCGTATGTTCGGAATGGGTTTCTGATGACCCGAGAGCGCTTTGACACCAAATATTGAAATAAGAAGTTCCTTAAGTTCTTATTGTGGTTTGGGACGTGTTTTTGTGTTATCGAGGTCCGAATGGAATTCTGAGATCGAGAATAGTTATGTCATGTCATTTATGACTTGCCTGAAAAATTTGGTGTCATTCTGAGTAGTATAGGTCGGTTCGGCCCGTGGTTAGCGAAGTCAAGAAAACTTAAAGTTCCTAAGTTTGGTTCTAGGGGTTTTAGGGTGTGATATTGAGTTTTAGCGTTATTTTGGGTGTTCTGAAGGCTCGAGTGAGTCCGTATTATGATTTAGGACTTGTTGGTATATTTGGACAGGGGCTCGGGTGGGCCCAGGTGTCTCTTGGACACCACACGAGGCCAAAAACAAGCTGAAATAGCTGGTGGTGCACCTGCTCTGGTGTTGACCGCAGGTGCAGTTGCCCAATCGCAGTTGAGGGACCGCTCATGTTGTCCCAGCCTCGCAGGTGCAGCCCCCAGCGGGCAGGCAATTCTCGCAGGTGCGAACAATGTTCCGCAGGTGCGGTCTCCACTCCACAAGTGCGGGCCCGGGCTCCCTCGTTCATTTCTGCAGGTGCGAGCTTTTGCTCGCTGGTGCGGTCCTCGAGTCGTAGGTGCGGAAACACTATCAGATAGTGTGATTCTTAAATATGGGATTCCTCATTGTTTTCTTCACTCTTTCATCCATTAAACACTTCGAGAACTTGGGAAGAAGGCTCCACGACCCAACCCCTAGAAGGTAAGTAAATTTAATCTCAAGACTTGTTAATGGATGAATTCCTAGTTGAATTTAATCACCTAATTAGTGAAAAATCAAGAATTTGGGTAGGAACCTAGGACCTTCGATAATTTGAGAATTTACCCGTGAATTAGCTATGAAGTAAAGTAAAATCGTATATTAATGATCCTTAAGTTATGTGTGAGTGTTTCCTTCGAGAACTTTTGGAATCCGAGCATGCGGGCCCAGGGTTGGATTTTAGAATTTCTTCAAGAATGGTGAATTTACTAAAGGAGTAGGATAATTTCCATACTTTGAGCATAAATTAATGTATTTGTATAACATTTGGCTAGTTTTCAGTCCTCAAGTGTAGAGTTCAGAGTTTCGGGCGCGTTCTTGGTTCGGGGAGTAAATTCTACATGAGGTGAGTCCCGTTTCTAACCTTGTAAGGGGGAATCGTCCCCCCTAGGTGATTTAAATGCTATATGTGATAACTGTGGGGTCTACGTATGTACAAAGTGACGAGAGTCCGTACGTAGCGGCTATTATTGTTATGTCCGGGTAGTTAGGCTTACACCATGTTTTATATTTTCCTTGAAATGAATTATATGCTTAGTGAATTAATTACATGCGGCTTGTTTTCCTGAGATCATGGAATTTAAGTAATTTTAAGGAATTTTTCACGAAAATTAATTGATAAATAATAAATGTGTGGATTGTGTGTGCATGTGACCGCTTCGTAATTTACATTCCACTCCACCACTCTCATAGGAGAGGGCCGTACGCCACGGTGAGATTGAAAGATATATATATATATATATATATATATATATATATATATATATATATATATATATATATATATATATATATATATATATATATATATATATATATATATATATATATATATATATATATATATATATATATATATATATATATATATATTTATTATGGTTCGGGCCATTCGACTCTCGGAAGTGCACATATATGATAATTATGATGGCTCAGACCAGTTGTCCTTATCATGTATGCGCATGTTAAATTGTTAAGAATTCAGTTAAGGATTTTGAGTGTTCAGACAAATTTTTAACGGAAAGGAATGAATAATGATGTAGAAATTGTATATTTACTTCCAGTATTTATTTGAATTACTGTTATTTTAAATGTTTACTGCTTTTATCATCCTTGTGTGTCCGTTACTGATATTATATCTTGGTAGTTATTTTGTTGGACCTTAGTAAGTGTCAATTCGACCTCTCGTCACTACCTCTTCGAGGTTAGGCGGGATACTCACTGGGTACATATTTGTTTATGTACTCATGCTGCACTTCTGTACTTAATTGTACAGGTTCTGAGGCTGGTGCATCTGCTTATCAGACCGGAGCTCGATTCTGATCTTAGTAGGACCCGACTTCACGGTGAGGTGCTTCTCCTGAAGATCCTCGACAGCACCATGGAGTTCTCTTTTGCTTATTTCCCGTCTATTACTTTCAGATAGTGGGATTGTATATATTTTTTGTATATTCTGTTAGTATGCCCGTAGGACTTGTGACACTAGTTCCTGGCACACACGTAGTTGTTATTTTGGCTTTGCGGGTCTGTATATGTATATATTGGCTCCTTCCTCTTCATGATTGTTTTGATTAAAACTGGCTATTTATCCTTGTCGAATCATGTTTTAAGTTTTAAAAACTGAGCATATTTTAAAGTGTTTAATCTAATAAGAAGGAACCTTTAGTAAATTGAGAGTCGGCTTGCCTGTCCCCATCGTTGGGCGCCATCGTGACCTCAGTTAGGATTTTGGGTCGTGATAAAGACAATGATTAGTCTCGTGCAAGATTGGAGACAATTCTTAGTCTCATGCAGGGAAGGCAGAGCTTAGCCTTATGAAGTTGAGGAGGCAGGGCTTAGCCTCATGCAAAGTTGGAGACAGTGCTTAGTCTCATGCAATGGGAAGGCAGTGATTAGCCTTATCCATTTCAGGAGGAAGGGCTTAGCCTCGTGCAAGGTTGAGACAATGCTTAGTCTCATGCAATGGGAAGGCAGAGCTTAGCCTTATGTAATTAGGGAGGCAGGGCTTAAACTCATGCAAAGATTTGAGACAATGCTTAGTCTCATGCAATGGGAAGGAATATATTAGCCTTATGCAATTAAGGAGGCAGCGCTTAGCCTCATACAAGATGGAGATATTGCTTTATCTCAAGAAATAGGAAGGCATTGCTTAGCCTTACGCAATTAAGGAAATGGGAAGTCTCATCCAATGGGAAGGCAGAGCTTAGCCTTATGCAATTAAGGAGGCAGTTCTTAGCCTCGTGCAAGATGGAGATATTGCTTAGTCTCATGCAATGGGAAGGCAGTTCTTAGCATTACGCAACTAAGGAGACAGGGCTTAGCCTCATGCAAAGATTTGAGACAATTCTTAGTCTGATGCAATGAATAGATAATAAGTGATAGCGGAGTATTTATTAGCTGGAGATGAGTTTGGTAGCTTTGTGGTTGTGAAGACAGTGATTCTAAGGTGCGCACGTATTGGTGGCTATCTCTTGTTCCTACATTCAAAGAAAAATCGTGAGTTTTGCGGGGGAGGTTTGTTTGTGCCTTTGTCTGCTTGCTTTGTTGTGCTCCACATCGAAATTCTATTTGAGTTACCATAGGTAGCATCTAGCCAAAAAAAAACAAAGTTTTTGAAAATATTCATGCATAGTTATTCAAAACATAGTAATATGAAATTTTTTTAAAAGAATCAATTAGATGAACTGGTAACTGTGACACTATCAGAAACATTGCGACCTTTTTGCCATAGAATTTTGAGGGTGTTATCTGGACGAATTTCTGGATGTTCCGCACGCGGTGCCTTTGGCTGAAATTGCTTTGGAATTTTGATGGTCCTCCTCAAAATTCTGTCCAGTTTCTAATTATGGGGGGGAATGAAAATTTTATTTTATTGTGACCGAACCCACAGGGATGCCTACATATCCCCTCTTAAATGGGAATCAGCTCAAGCGTAGTTCAATTACATCATATGAAGAAAATGTAAACAGTTTAAACATAATATCTTTTGACTGCATCTGAGTTGATAGGCATTGGCCAAATTTCTCCATCCATTTTTGCGATTATGAGTGCTCCTCCCGTTAGTACCCTATGAACTATGTAGGGTCCTTGCCAGTTGGGTGAGAATTTTTCTTTGGCTTCATCCTGATGTGGAAAGATTTGTTTCAACACCTGCTGCCCCGGTGTGAACTGTCTAGGTTTGACCCTTTTGTTGAAAGAACTAGACATTCTGTTCTGATAAAGCTGACCATGACACACTACATTCATTCTTTTCCCGTCAATGAGAGCTAATTGCTCGTAGCGGCTCTTTATCCATTCGGTATCACTGAGTTCAGCTTTGGCACAGTAAGGAGTTGCCCAGTTGAAGTGCGTACTGTGGTACGGTATCCCAATAAGACAAATGGTAACTTCTCGTGCCACTGCTTGTGATTTTCTACCATCTTCCTTAGTATCTTCTTAATATTATTATTGGCAACCTCCACAGCTTCGTTCATTTAGGGTCGATAAGTTGTGGAGTTTTTGTGCTTGATTTTTAAGGTCTCGCACATAGTTTTCATTAGGTCACTGTTGATATTGGCGGCATTGTCAGTGATAATGGATTCTGGAACCCCGAATCGACAAAAAATATGGTCCCTAACAAAATCTGCGACAACTTTATTGGTTACAGCTTTGTTAGATGCAGCTTCAACCCTTTTCGTGAAGTAGTATATGACCACTAGAATGAACCTGTGGCAATTTAAAGCGGCAGGCTCGATTGGTCCAATGACATCCACTCCCAAGGTGGCAAAAAGCCAAGGTGCACTTGTTGCATTGAGGTCATTTGGAGGTACCCTTATCATGTCTGCGTGTATTTGGCACTGATGACATTTCTGGACATACCGGATGCAGTTTGTTTCCATAGTCATCCAAAAGTATCCGGCTCTAAGTATTGTCTTGGATAGGACGAAACCATTCATATGTGGGCCGCAGGTTCTAGCGTATATCTCTTCAAGTAGTTTGGAGGCTTCTTTGGCATCGACATACCATGATAAACCTAGATCGGGAGATCTTCTTTACAAAATTCCTCTGTTAGGGAAGAAATGGTTAGACAATCTCTGACGTGTGCGTTTCTGAGTATGGTTTGCATGCTCTAGGTATTCTCCTTGTGCCAAATATTCCTGAATATCGTGTAACCATGGATTTCCATCTGTTTCTTCTTCAACATGAGCACAATAAGTCGGATGATTATGGATTCTTACTAGTATGGGATCGATGAAATTCTTGTCTGGGGGTTGTATCATGGAGGACAAGGTGGCCAAAGCATCTGCGAACTCATTCTGGTTTCTGGGGATATGCCGAAACTCTATCTTCGTGAATATCTTTATCATTTTTTGTACGTGATGCAGATATGGTAGCATCTTAGTGTTCTTGGTAGCCCATTCTCTTTATACCCGGTGTACCAGCAGGTCTGAATCACCAATCACTAGCAATTCTTGAATATTCATGTCGACAGCCAAATTAGGCCCTAATATGCAGGCTTCATACTCTGTCATATTATTGGTGCATGGAAACCTGAGTTTTGCGGACACCGGGTGGTTTTCGACACCAAAACGGCTCCGATACCAGCTCCCTTGAAATTTGTAGCCCCGTCGAAGAACATTCTCCCCCCATCGTAGGTTTCAGCAGTATCCTCTCCTACGAATGACACTTCTTCATCAGGAAAATATGTTTTCTGTGGTTCGTATTCTGCTCTTACAGGATTTTCCACAAGATGATTTGCTAATGCATGTCCCTTGGCCAACAATATTTTCCATTTGGCCAGCTTTCCTGTAGGCATAGGCTTCTGGAAGATGTACTTCAAAGGATCCATCTTTGATATGAGATATGTGGTATAAGCACAGAAATAGTGCCTTAACTTCTGGGCTATCCATGTCAGGGCACAACAAGTGCGTACCAAAAGAGAGTACCGTGCTTCATAAGGTGTGAACTTCTTACTCACATAATATATGGCTTGTTATTTTCTTCCCAAGACACAACCGAAAGCCTCATCTAGTACGAAAAGGTAGAGTAGCAGTGGTGTACCAGGATCTGGCAGGACTAGGACTGGTGGTGTGGACAATTATTCTTTGATTTTGTCAAAATATTACAGTTGATTGTGCTATGAAGCGGCTGATATAGTTGAGACATCCCAATAAACTCATCACGTCTTTTTTGTTCTTTGGCAGTGGTAAGTCCTGGATAACCTTGACCTTTGATGGGTCTAACTCAATTCCTCGACAGCTGACGATGAACCCTAACAATTTTCCGACAGGAACCCCAAAGGAACATTTTGTGGGATTCAGTTTCAGATTATACCTTCGCAGCCGGTCAAAGAACTTTCTCAAATATGTTATGTGATCTGGAGTCTTGGATTTAATGATGACGTTATCCACGTATACTTCTATCTCCTTGTGTATCATGTCATTGAAAATGGTTGTCATGGCCCTCATGTAGGTGGCCCCAGCATTCTTTAAACCAAACACCATCATTTTGTAACAGTACACTCCCCATGGCATGATGAAATCTGTTTTCTCTGCATCTTCTTCATCTATCCAAATTTGATGATAACCCGCGAAGCAATCAACAAAGGATTGGAGTTCATGTTTGGCGTAATTATCGATCAGTATGTGTATATTTGGTAGTGGGAAATCATCTTTGGGACTTACTCTGTTTAAATCCCAATATTCGACACACACCCTAACCTTCCCGTCTTTCTTCGGAATCGGCACAATGTTGGCCAACCAATTTGGATATTTAACTACCTTGAGGACCTTAACTTTGATTTACTTAGTGACTTCTTCCTTGATTTTTAGACTCATGTCTGGCTTGAACCTCCTGAGTTTCTGATTTATTGGTTGACACATTGGATTGGTAGGTAGCTTATGAGCTACTATGAATGTGCTCAATCCGGTCATATCGTCATACGACCATGCGAAAATGTCTTCATACTCTTTCACTAAATGAGTGTACTCTTCCTTCTGTGATGGTGACGAGTGAATGCTTATGTGAGTCTCTTTGACTGTTATGGAATCTCCCAAGTTGACTATCTCAGTTTCGTCCAGGTTGGACATAGGCTTATTTTCAAATTTCTCACCTTCTCTGACAATTTTCTCATGTATAACATCTTCTCCTTCTACCTCTTTCGATCCACTATCGTTATGTTGTGTTGTCTCATTACATGTCATCATCGTTGGTTCATCAAGATAAGAAAGAGTAATGTTGTAGAGAGTAAGATATGGAAGATGGTAATAATAAAACATCAAGCCATTGATAAATATTAAAATGTCAAACAAAGCAATTTTTAATGACTCAAACAATTTTTTTCAAAATAAAATACTCAAAAAAAGAAAATCTTTTTAAAACAAAAATGCTCAAGAAGAACTGTTTTCAAAATAGATGACACTAGCAACCGCTACCCCGGGACTCGTCGAGCCCTAGATGGTGTGGCTTTCCAGTTTCTGAGGACGGCTCCTTTCTCCACTGTCTGGATGACGAGGCCTTCTTCCTCCTCTTCCTCAGCTATTACACTACAATCCATGTCTTCTTCTTCTGAGAAATAAATTCCTCAAACCAGCTAGCACTTCATCCACTTTGGATCCCAATATCATATCAGCCTGATGGAAGGATTGGCTCATATGCAGTATTGGTTGTTCAAGGGGTAATAAGGACCGCGCCATAGTGGCGACCAATTTTGATACTCATGCCAGGTTTAATGATATCCCAATCCAAAGGTCGTTACGTGATATTTTAGCTATATTGGTTTGGAAATACCTTGGAGATTCTTCCCGAGCCTTTTACCGGGTTCATACCCTTCCCATGCTAGTATGCTCTCTATTTTGCTGCTCTACCACTTGGCTTTCTCAATTTCATTGATACGCTCAATGCGAATATAAGTCTATCCACCCAATTTTCTTCTGTTTTCCACGACTTGAACAGTTTGATTTGTATAAATGGAATTACTCCCGTCTCCATGGATGATCACCTCCTGACGGTTTCGTTCGAACTTTACAGCCTGCTGCATAGTGGAAGCCCATATCCCCAACGACAGGTATCCAAGGTCATCCCAACAATAAGTTGTATGAGGCAGATATGTTGAGTAATTGGAATTCGACATCAAACCAAGTCGGGCCCATTTGTAAGCAAAGATTAGTTTCCCCGACTGTGGCCCTTTGAGATCCATTGAATGCTTTTACATTCATTGTTCCTGCCTATATTTCATGCAATCCTTTTTCCAATCTCTTAAGAGTCGTCAATGGGAAGATGTTGAGACTGGAAACTCCATCTATCAAAACCCTGGCAATGAATTTATTACAGTGATATGCAGCGCCCTGTTGTTGCTCAATCCTTATGGTGGCAATTAGTCTTCATGGAAAGTGATTTTATGTATCTCCAGTACTTTTCCTACCATGTTATCCATTTCTCCGCTGGTGATATTGTTAGGCACGTAAGCTTAGTTCAATACCCTCATCAAGGAAGTCCTATGTGCTTCAGAATTCTACAGTAATGATAGAATAGATATCTGAGTGGGATTTTGTTCAGATGGTCCACTACAGAGTATTCCCATGCTTGCACCTTTCTCCAAAGATCATCCAGGCCAATTTCAATGATGGGCTTCTTGGAAGCAGCTTCTTTACTTGTCCCCCCTAAGTCCTCAGGTGTGTAAACTCTACCAATCATGGTCATTCTTTGTGCGGCACCAACTTCTTCCAATTTTTGCTTTTCCTTTTCTCCTGGACTATGCAACATAGTCCCAGGGTACGTCTTTTGAATTAAAGGATGGTGCGGCTGCTACCGTCATAGTGAAGGGTGTGGTCACTTCTACTTCAAACGGAGTAGGTGCAGCTGCAGGTGTTGTTACTTCCACCTCGAACAGGGTCAGTGCGGCTACTTCAACTTCGACTGGTGGTTGTATCTGTACCACAATAGGAGTAAGAGCGACCACATTCTTCTTGGGGTCATCCCCTTCTCGAATAAGCCCAATTGACCCTTCTAGATTCCATTTTTCATCAGTCTCTATCACGTTTACCCCTTCACCCCTTTGATACGGGAGGGGATTGTTGCAGACGTTAGGTGCAGCCGTCTTTGCTTGTATGACCTTGGTATCAATTAGTATTTGGATCTTGTCTTTCGGAGTGTGGCATTCATCAATGGTATGACTTTTCACGCCAGATTGGTAGGCACATGTTTTATTTGGATTGACCCATTGTGAGGAGTTTTCCATGGCAACAGTGGGAATAGGAATGACATAAACAGCAGCTTTCAGCCTTTTGTATAATTGATCGATAGGCTCAGCAATAGGGGTATATTGTTTGGGCGGCCTGCAGTCGAAATTTGGTCTGGGTTTCTAATAGTTCTGGCGGGCTGGAACTGAGTGGTAATATGCAAGTTAGGTGTTATAAGCATAGCAGGTAGTGGCGGGTGCAGATATCTGGGAGGTGAAGGATGATATGTAGGTGGAGGTGTTTGATATGTAAGAGGAGATTTTGAACCTTTGGCCACCATCACGGCCCCTACTTCCTTCTTTTTGGATATACCCCCTGACTGCAAAGCTTTGTTCGTAGCCTATAATGCCTCAAAATTAGTTACCATCCCGCTCTTGATTCTTTCTTCAATCCTTTCCCCCAATTTGATGATATCGGAGAATTTGTGATTTTTGATACCCATTAACCTTTTGTAGTATTGCGGATCCTAGGCCCTGACAAAGAACTTGTTCATCTATTCGTCTTCCAATTTCGGCCTTACTTTCACAGCTTCTGATCACCACTGAGTAGCATACTCGTATAAAGTCTCTGTTGGCTTCTTTTTGAGATTCTTGATATAGAAGACATATGGTGCATTCCCCGTATTAAATGTGAACCGATTCATGAAATATGATGCCATGCTTACCCAGCCAACCCACTTCTTTATATTTTGACTGATGTACCAAGATAGGGCGTCTCCAATGAGGCTCCTCATGAATAATTTCATGCGAATCATTTCATCCTTTCCAACTGCTACGAGGTTATCACAGTATGTCCTTAGATGCACCTTTGGGTCACCTGTTTCGTCAAACATCTCGAACTTGGGAGGTTTGCAACCCTCCAGCAATTCTACATCCGGCTGAATACACAGATCTTTATAGTTCAAACCCCTAATGCCTTTACCCCCTTTGACGCCTTGGACTCAACTTGTGAGCTTCTTAAGTTCTACTGCCATATTCTTAATGAGCAGGTCCTTCTCGGAAGATTATGGTGTGTATTGGGTTTATTGAGTGGGGTGAGGTAGAGTTTCTACATATATGGGGTTGTTTTGATGGATACCAGGGGTTTGGGCGTAGTGGTGATAATTGGTTGAGTTTTGCGGATCGGGGGTAAGATGTGGTGTATTTTGAGGGGTATGGTAGGTGGTGGTTTGTGGATATTAGGTTGGATGTTGTTGATGATGAGGAGGAGTTGAACTGTTGGAGGATTAGGATTTTAGGGAGGTGTTGCATATTGATGAGGTGCGGGGGGTGGAGGGGGATGATTTTGTGGATGTTGGTTTGGTGTGCTTTGAGGACGTACTGGGTTTTGGGTGTTCTGTTGGTTGGTATCTGGGACGTTTAAGGTGAGGGAGAGTTTGCCAAGTTGCGGACCTACTCAAGTTCCCCTTGTAACTCCAATATTTTCTGCTCCAACCGTAGAACCAAATCATTCTGTGCCGGAGTACTCCGACCATCTGAAGTTTCAACATTTTGTGCATCTGTAGCGTTGTATTTCCTGATACCGCTCATGTCATCCATCTTAGCATTTTCCTTATTTTTTAAGATCACTTAGAGGAGGAGGTGGGGGTGGACCTCTGTATATGGTATGATATGCTGATGATGCCAATATGCACGAACCAAGCATAGGTGGTGGGAATAATCAAAACAAAGAAAAAAAAGGTAAATAAGTCAATAGGGAATTTTGAAAGGATATTTGCAGTAATTAAACATGTATTGCAGAATTATAAATTCGTGTCATAATTTGGGGACCTCATTGTGCCTGAGGTAGGCCTAGCGACATACAGATTTGGAGAAACTCAATGCCGAAAATTTCCTCATTTCATTAATGTAATAATGAGATCAAACCTTTTAAACAATAATCAAAAAGAGTTACTAGTGGCATTTTCCTTATTACAATAAAATTCAAAAATGACTCTAGAATAACCAGTAAACAACAATTCTAATCTACTTGGTCCCTGAGGGACCTTCTCCAAGCTTGGTCTTCTTAGCCCCATCAGATTCCCCAGGTCGCGCATGTCAGCAGCAGATACACCCTTGCTAGGTGTCCTCCTTCGTAGCCCTCTGTATTCTAACAATCCACGATCTTTTTCCTCATCTTCCTTTCAAGCTCCAACAGACCCTGCTCTAAATACTCCAACCTTTCTGTTGATTCTGATCAATTCCTCTCCATTGATTCATTGATTCCATGTCTACCTTGTTATGTTCCAAATGTCTAGCCTCAGACTCAAATATTCTTTTGCGCAACCTTTTGTATTTTACTTCTGCTTCAGTAGTGTCATCTATGACCATGTTTCCTCGATCAATCCCCGGCTTGAGTTCGCCCGCTATGTCATCATCCAACCATGATAGGTAGAAATATACATGACCAGCGTGGTACCAATCTGGTGCATTGGTATCCTTTTCCACAGTGATCTTCAGATGACACATGTGTTATGCCTCATACTTGAATGGAATTGCATCACCCTGAAAGTCTTCTTTGTAGTGAACTATCTTGGAAACTCGTGGTATGACTTGCTTTCTCCCAGCCTATGTCATGACCCTAATAGGAGCATATGGATAGATACCCCTCAACCCAATCAGCAATGAGGAACATCTCTTGACCTGATGATGAACTCTCTAGTAGGGAACCACTCGATCATCCAATGGAACTTGTCATCAGCCAAATTGCTAAAGAAATGTACCCAATCCACAACGTTTCCCGGTTGTGCAAACCTGTCTGGGATGAAAGTCATTCTTTTTGGATGGTGAAAATCTATGTGGTCATTCCTTGGTCGCCGCGGAAATTCTTGACGCTAGTATCCTCTTTGAAGATGTTCCAACAACCATATTTGCAGTAGCATATTTCAACCGTGAAAATGCCTAAATCCCTTCTTGCAACAGTCCAAGGCTCGATATATCTCTGCCACGATCATTGGGACAATAGTGTACGTCTATCCCTCAATTCCTTCCATTAAGGTCTTGGTGACCATAGCCAAACAAGTGTGGATCTTGTCTCCTTGAATTGGGAATACTATCATCCCTAGAAAGTAGACGATGAATATGAAAACCCGGCGATGAGTTTAGCATAGAGAAGTGATGGGAAACTCAACATGATAGATATGGTAAGATGTGTTGTGCCCATAATGCTTGTAAAGGAAGTCGAAAGGTATGTAAGCCTTCTTCATGAAGACTAACTCGTCATTCTTTCTAAGACCCATCATTTTCAGAAACTATCTAGAATTACGATTTTCTGGCACCAATAGACCAGGGCTATCCCAGGGAAGCCCAGCAAAACCTCCTATTTCCTCAAGAAGAGGAGTCATCTCTACATTATCAAAACGGAAAGACGGTAGATTGTTTGGCTGAATGTCCAGCAAAGACGGTAGATTTTCGAGAATTCTTTTCACATGGTTTTTGTCGCTTGGCAAGAGATTTTTCCACCAGTCTAGCAACAGGGGTAAGATATTTCGGACCATGTCGAACCTGGGACTTCGTGCCTCCTTTCTGTAAAATAAACATATTGACACGTTTTCTCCAAATAATGCACATATCATGATTGTGCCCGTTGGGATTATGGAAATCCTGATTGGCTTTGGACAAGGCTTGCCTTAAAGAGTTATTATATGGACAACATTCTAACTCGTACTAGGTTAAGACATGATGCATGCACAGTTAACATCAGGGTGGGGTTTTCAATAAGAGTCTAGACTGGTACCCTCAAGTGGACAACTTGAGAGGGAAAGACATGGAACCGTCGACTGCACGATGATTGACTAGTTTTACCGCAAATAAGCCTTTCTAAATTTAAAATGGTGATATAGGAAGAGGCGGACACTCATCAAGTGTCGCCATGGTATTATTTGCGCACGAGTGGAATATGATGTAGAGCACGCAATTATGCAAAGATAAAACAACACGTTATCAAGTAATTTGCAAGATGAAGCGATAAATGCAGTTAATAAATGTAAAGACAAAAAAGAAAGAAAAACAAGAAAGGACTTAGTTCATATAATGAAAAAATTATAATAAAGCGATAAAAGGGGTAGGGATTGGGAAAGACATAACAAAAGTTTTTTAAAAAATTGGAGCAAGTGAACATGATTGGGAAATAATATAGGGGATGCATATTATGACCAGATTAAGCGAGGAATTGCATGTAAGTTCATATAAAGGGAAAAATAGGGAAGGGGTGTGTATGTGGCAAATAAAAGGGAGAATGGGAGCGGGATGTTCAAAATAATAAAAACACGCTTATCGAGATAGACTAATTCATACAGACCAAGTTCATTATGGTAAGAGCCTAAGGAAATCCCTAGCAAAGCCGCCATGTTGTCGCGCCCCTTTTTCTCGCGAAATCAGGTTTCGACGCGTGACAACTCTTTTAAAGGAAGGGTATTAAAAGAAAGAGTCGTCACCTAACAGATTAAGGTGCGTTAGGGCACCTATTTGCAAATGACAAGGGATTAATAGTTTCCCTCACCAAATATCGGGTAAGGGCTCAAATTACCTTGAAAAGAAGGTGTTATGCACTCCGCGAGGTCCACAACGGTGGGTCCCGGCCGAACTCGAATTATATGAATTAGTCTAAGAGAAAAGAAACACTTGGACAAATAAAAGAATTATTTTATATAGAAATGGGGGGTCCTAAGTTTTTTAGCCCAAAGGATCAGCCCGCGCAACATAAATAATACTTCGTAACTTTCTCATGACAGGGTGTTACTCATATTATTCACCGGTCAGAGACTATCATCTCCTACTACCTGATTACTATCTTTAAGTTGTTACCTAAAGTGCTCTAGTCAATTCTAAGTCGTACCCTATGCACGCACTACCCGTCGTAGGCCTATGGTTTAGGAGGCATTTGGACCTCTATTTCAGGGTGGTTCTAGACCTTAACTTAGGTTGCTCATAAAAAGAAAATACTAAGAGCCATACAAAAAATAGTTTAGGACATTCAAATAGAAGCAAGTAGGGGCTCAAGTTAGCCTCTGCATTAGACATCAAATGCATGCAAAACTAGTTAACATTTTGACAGATTTTAATTAATTAAAAGTAGAATACTATAGGAAAGATCTCTATGTGATATTAAACGAATGAGCAGACAGTCATGCGCATAGCCAGTTTCTTAGTGCGATTTCCAAAACCTACATAAGTTTTCCTAATGTTTTTTACAATAATGAGATTAAGCTTACTAGCATGATATCTAGGCGTTTTATGCGATAATAAACAGTGGTAATCACAGAAACATATGAATTACTTGTTTTAATCCTATAGGCATGCTTTCTAGTGAGGATAACAACACAGTGTTTGGAAACTTATGAATAAACGGGCGGAAATGATAATTAAATTGATTCAAAACTATAGGCATGCTTTCTACAATTAATCCAATTTTAGGTCCTATAGACATGATTTCTATAAATCGTGAACTGAACAATATAAAACAAGATTTTGCACAAATATTGGATCATACCATTTCCTATAGGCATGGTCTCTAACAAACAAAAATAGAACATCATTGAACCAAGCATTGAACCTATGGGCATGTCTGCTAGCATGTAATGACTGAACATAATAAGGTAACTATAGGCATGATTTCTAACATAAAACATTAACAACACAACATCAAACCTATAGGCAGGATTTCTACACAACTTTATTGCACATGTAAAATTAGAACCCCTTTCCAATTTCACCAACACCCAGAATTGTTATTATAATTAATTATTACAGACAAGAATTGAATGTAGTAAATTACATAATAGATATAACTATAGGGAACCTACACCAGGCCCAAATACATCTGGACAGGCCAAGCCTTCAAATCACAACAGCTCCAAAATCTCAAACTCATAAATACAAAATAGTCAGTTGTCAATAGATTCACCCATTGGACATATATCAAGGACGGGCATATAGAACCCAAGATCCTAGTGTTTCATAGTTCCCAAGGGCTTCAAGAGCCCAGGGTAGTGCCCACACTAGGGAGGTTGATCAGAAACAACTAGGGACCAGGTTCTAGTGTGTCAGAATTCACAAGGGTCTCATATGAACCTTGAGCAGTGATCACTCTAAGGAGGTCAAAGGACGGAATCTAAATAACCTTGGCTTTCAGCCGGCTATGAATAAGAATTTAGAAGGAACAGGGGAGTAGAATGGGATTAGGAGATCCACTAAAGGACATAATCACATATACAAACAAACAACAGACATGCTTTAACTTAGGCAAACTTAGTCAAGTTTCAGGAAATAAACTCAATTACATGCTAACAAAGAGAGTCATACGATAGTGCTAACGGAGGATCCAAATTAGGCTAAGTGAAGAAACTATTGTCATAGGAAGAAACCAATTAGCAATAGATCATGACAGAAAAAACTAATAAGGAAAATTATTAGAGGTGTAAAAATATGATGAAAACAAGATCAAACAAGTCACATAGATTCAACAAACAGACTTGTAATTCTATTAATGCATACATCTATACATAGTTAACTATTCTATAGCAGGAGATACGAGAACATGTTAAAATATCAAACTTACACTTCAAGATATTACTATTAGTGACATATGGGTTATGCAGGATCTAATAAACAGACTAAAGTAGATTTAAGCATGTCTCAAACTACAAAATGGAATAGCATAACATAGTCTAATTGAGGTAACACATTAACAGAAATCAGAATTAAGCGAAAAAGGTCTGATAACTCACCATCTAAGATGAAGCACGGAAGAAGGAAATCTAACAATATTGTGAATATCACCAAACAAAGCATAAATTTAGCAATTTTTGGCCTTGGATTTCAGCCGGCCAGGAAAGAAAATACATAACAAGTTTTTATTCAAGAATGAAAATGTGATGACCCAAAAGGTCATCCTATGTTAATTTATCTAAATCTGTGTTCCGAGGCCCCGAAAGCCTTCATTAATCTCACCTCGATATGCGTACACACCCCAGGCGTGTAGCTGGGAAGCTTTGATGTGAAAACTAGATGAAAAGTTGATTTTATAATAATTAATTGATTAAAGTTGACTTTGGTCAACATTTTTGGTAAACGTACCCAGACCCGAGATTTGACGATCTCGGAGGGTCCATGGGAAAATATGGGACTCAGGCGTATGCCCGGAATCGAATTCCGAGGTCCCAAGCCTGAGGAATGAATTTTTAATGTGAAAATCATGTTACTGGGCCCGTATTATGGTTTTGGATCCCGAAACAGGGTATATATGTTATGTGAGTTATCTGTAAAGTTGGTGTAATATGGACTAGAAATGACGTGTTTCGAATCAAAATCGGAATAATTAAGCCTTATGAAATTTTAAGAAAATTCTATGAGTTTTGAGGTTTAATTCCTTGTTTTTGATGATATTTTGGTGATTTAAACGCTTGAATAAGTTTGTAGGATGATTTGGGAGTTGTGTGTGTTTTTGATTTTGAGACCCGAGGGCTCGGGTGAGTTTCGGGTAGTTAATAAGGTGTAAACACATGAAAAATCTGGTTCTTTAAGCTGTTGCTAGTGTTTTACGATTTAATCTATGCGATCGCGTAGGTTCCTCTGAGATCGCATAGAGCTAGGTGTAGGGGGAGGTCATTTCCTCTATGCGATCGCATAGCACTGTTCGCGATCGCATAGAGGTATAGGAGGTTTGGGCAGGGGGCTGGCTAGGTACTCTTCGCGATCGCAAGGTCTAGTTCGCGATCGGATGGGTGGAGTCTTTGAACTATGTGATCGCAGTCACTTGTTCGCGATTGCAGCGAGGGGGGATCCCAAGTTCTTCTTCGCGATGGCATTCTTTCAGCCGCGATCGCAGAATGTAGGGACCAGACTCTCCGTGATCGCATACCCATTCCTGCGATCACGATGCATGTTTTCATCCAGTTATTTTGAAAGCTCCAAATCATAATACTATTACGGGATTATCACTTTTTAACCATCTTCTTCTCTCCAAGACCCCATAGGCGAGTTTCAAGCGAGTTTTTTTTAACCATCTTCTTCTCTCCAAGACCCCATAGGCGAGTTTCAAGCGAGTTTTCTTACATAGCCACATGGGTAAGTGATCTTAGCACTAATTTATTCCACTTTCCTTCCCTAATCACCAGAATCTAGGCCTAAAATCCTAAAATCAAAGCAGAAATTAGGGGTTTTGGGTAGAGTTAGGACTTTGAAAATTTTGGGTAATTCAACCTCAATTTGGGGTCGGATTTCAAAACAAATCATATATTTGAACTCTTGGGGGTATGGATGATCGGGTTTTGGTCCGAGCCTCGTGTTTGGACCAAGCGGGTCCGGGGTCGAATTTTGGTATTTTTGGAAGAATGCTAGGAAATGGATAATTAGGATATGGGATCGATTTATTGAGTTATTATTGATATACTTAAATTAATTATGTCTAGATATTGTTGTTCCGGAGTTGAATTCAGAAGGAAAGGCGGTGTTAGAGGCTTGATTGCTATTTTTGGACCTGAGGTAAGTGTCTTGCCTAACTTTGATGAGGGAATATGTATTGTATGCTATGTGCTAGGTGTTTATCATGTTAAATGCATAGGTGAGGTGACGTGTACCTATGTATTGCGTGTCAAGCATGCCCGTGAGTCCATTTTTGATGAAATTCTTGTTCTAACTTGCATATCCATTGTATAATTATCTTGTCTCTAATTGGAAGTTTATTGTTGTTGAAAATCCTCGTTGATGAACTTGTGATGTAATGGTTCTATTGAGGACCCAACGGTAAAGGATATACTTGAAAAGGTCTGTTATAGTTGAGACCCTTGCTGGGCAATTTGTTATGATAATGACTGATACCATCTGAAGTCTAATAGGCTGGGCCAGACTTATCACATACTGCTATCACATTTTCTTAAAGGGAATGAGAATGAAGCAAATTCAGTGGGATGGATTTCTACTTCTTTGCCCACAATCATACATAAATTTGATCAAGGCAAGTCATAGAAATTTTACCACTTCGGGTGGTTATAAAATTGTCTTGAAAACTCTATAAAAATTATAATAAAAGTTTGTTGTCTTTGCTTGCATTTAAAATCAAATTATAGTATTTCAAGAATTTAAAATAGGAAAATAAAGTAAAATACTTACCTTAAATCCAGAATTTAATCATGAAGGAAATTCATGGAACAATTGACAATCGTTATGCTCAATCCCAAAGATACTACTCAATTGGTTAGAGTCTCGTGCTGATATCGTGTTATGAAACAATAAAAGAAGAAGAAGAGTATTGCAGAGAAAATTATGAGGAGGAATTCTTATTGATTTGGGATGAATTACAATGGAATAAGACCCTCTATTTAGAGGAAAAAAGTGACTTAATCACTAAATAAAATCCCTAAAATCTTTCTAAAATATAGACATTTACCTTAAATAAAACTCTATTTAAGTGTAAAGGTATATTCATCTCTTGGGGCCTCCCTT
Organism: Nicotiana paniculata; assembly: GCA_005239505.1. Classification (NCBI taxonomy): domain Eukaryota; kingdom Viridiplantae; phylum Streptophyta; class Magnoliopsida; order Solanales; family Solanaceae; genus Nicotiana; species Nicotiana paniculata. Next base: position 91,078 of record ML343961.1, on the reverse strand, counting down.
TAGAAGATCCCGTCTACTTCACATATTTTAAAATGAGATATGACACATGACGAGCGAACAGAGCTAAGAACGAAGAGACAGAATTTCTATTCTATGATAGCTCTAATGTTGTTGTGTATGCTCTGGTTCCCTCAATTAAGGCTTAGATGACGGTCACGAGTTTTTGGGTCATGACATTCAGGACATACGAAGGCCTCTTTGCTATAATAACTAAATAGAAAACCAACGTGATAATTAAGCTGTTGTTCAGAACCTATAGTTGAGACAAGACAAATTGTTACTAAACCAACCCCTTTTCAACAGCAAGACATAATGCCAAATCAAATTCTTCTAAGGAAAGAAATTAAGTTATACGTGCGACGGTGTAAGGTTTAAGTCTATGAAACTGTCACGATTTGGAATTTCCCTTCGGGATGGTGATGACGCCTAACATTTCACTTACTAGGGAAGCCAACGTTAAATATAATTATTGACCATTCTTAATAATTCAAATCAAATAAATAAACAGCAATGTGGTATAATCCCAGAACTGCTGTCACGAATAAACGACAATATGGTACATGGTCGAATGAACCGTGTACGCATAGAATAATCGAACCCTCGATGGTAAAAATATATATGCTTGTACCAAGTAATCAGCGAAGTACCTTCTATCAATTTCGCACATCAAAGAAGTTTGGTATTTTCGCAAAAGACAGCCACATGATCAAAATATTTATCAAGCACTCAGGAACTATCCTTGACACTTGCTCCACCGAGTCATCAAACTCGAAGCCGTAAGACCTCAGGGCCGGCAGCTTCAAGCTCATAAATCCTCCTCGAGGCAATGTCAACTCCGACTCGGGGACTGTCCTCCACAGTCGGCTCATCAATTCATCTAACTCGAAGCCGTAAGACCTTAGGGACGTCAACTTCAAACTCATAAGCCCTCCATGAGGCAACATCAAAACTGTAAGACCTCAAGCCAGGCATGTATAAATTTGTAAAACCTTAAAAAAGGCATAACCCCCATATCAAAGTCAAGGCTATATATCGAACTTGTAAGACCCAAAAGGCATACCCTCGATATAGACGCCATGACTATCTAACACAAGGACTAAAAGGCTATGGCCAAATACAAATCACTACCGTCATAAGGCTCCGGCCAAAGTAACGCAACTTGGAGATGTCCAACTGTTGCCATAAAATCATAGGTCTCCAATTACTTCAAAAAACTTTGAAAAGAACCAATTATAGATTGTACCGACCTAAAGCGTAAGAGCCCAAGTCGCTAGCTAATATCAAAGGTCATACCTACCTAAAGTGTAAGAGCCCAAGTCACCAGCTAGTCGTATCGACCTTACGTGTAAGAGCCCAAGTCGCCAGCTATAGGTCATACCGACCAGAAGTGCCTCAGGGCAAATTTGAAAACCTGAGGGCTGTTGAGCTCGAGTCGAAACCCGACTCGGAGAGTAAACTCGATACGGTTAACTAAAGCGCCTCAGGGCCAAAAAAGCGTAAGAGCCCAAGTCGCCCTCTACATTAAAGGTCGTATCGACATTACGCGTAACAACCCAAGTCACCAGCTACAGGTCGTACCAACCCAAAGCGCCTCAGGGCCAATTTTAAAACCTAAGGTCCGTTGAGTTCGAGTCGAAACCCGACTCGGAGATTAAGTCCTATACGGTTAACTAAAGCGCCTCATGGACAAAAAAGCGTAAGAGCCAGAGTCGCTAGCTACACCGAAGGTCGTACCGACCAAAAGCATAAGAGCCCGAGCCGCCAACTTATAAAGCCTTAGGGCCAATTTATGACCCCAAGGGATTCATCTCAAAGTCCAATTCATCGGGCTAACAATCGGCAAGCAAATCAAACCAAAGAATCTTTCATATATATATATATATATATATATATATATATATATATATATATATGTGTGTGTGTGTGTGTGTGTGTGTGTGTATGTGTGTGTGTATGTGTGTATGTGTGTGTGTGTGCGCATTACACATATATATTTACAACACTCCCACGGGAGTCTTATGCAAACGTCAAAGCAGAAAATCTAGTCTACTCTCGGGACTAGTGTCACGCCCCAAAACCGAGGGACGAGACCGGCACCTAACCGGGTGAACCCAGTCAAGCGGACCTGGATTGCCTTTCCTACCCAACGTGTTTCCCCCGTCTATACAATGCACCATATTCCATATGAAATAACAACTTAAGATTTAAACGTGGGCCTACAAACTTAAGTTCATTTCTCTTTTAGCATTTCAACAATTTGATTCCCAAAGCATACACAAAACATACATAACTTTCCAATACGGACCACAATTTTCAAATCCGTAAACTGACTACCCAAAATACATATATACACCCACATCATGTCTACGGAGCCTCTACGAATATTAAGAATTTATACAATACTTTGCTGGTAACAAGGCCCCAGCTATACCTTACAATACATAATAGACTCAAAATAGATGGCGTGAATTACACAAGGCCCAGGGATAAAGTGGGGCTCACTAATACTTGCTGAAAGATTTGGAGAAGGCACCACTAACAGCGAATTGAGCTAACAACTATGAACCCACCTACATCCATATAAAAGATGTAGCGCCCCCGACAAAAGGGACGTTAATACTGTGGAATAGTACTAGCATGTATGAGCAAACTTTACTCAAAGTAAAATCAAGAAATGCACAGATAGAAAGCAGTTAAAGTAACCAACACATAGTGCACAGTGATATAGCAACAAGTACAATCAAGAGCCTTACAGATTCTAATTTCAACACAATCACATTTCAGATTTATTACATTCTATTGCGGCGTGCAACCTGATCCCACCTTACATTTCTTGTTGCGGCGTGAAACGCGATCCCACCTTACATTTTACACTCTACCCTTGTTACCTCTCCGCCCTTTTTACTTCGTATTACGACGTGCAACCCGATCCCACCGTACAATATTACACTTCATCCTTATTACCTCTCCACCCTTATTACTTCGTGTTGCGGTGTGCAACCCGATCCCACCATATAGTATTACACTTTACCTTTATTACCTCTCTACCCTTATTACTTCGTGTTGCAGTGTGCAACCAGATACCACCAGACAATCACATTTCATAGCAAACAATAACTGCCCACAATTCAATCACATGACTTCATATCATCAATAAGAATATAAATTAATTACAACCAACAATCCTTATGAAGTTAAGCCACAATAAACCTTGTCGACAATGAGTCATATACGATATTTCCATGGTCATTTAGTTCAATTAGATCAATTCACAATTCCCCTTCATCACTTGTTACATAGCCCTTATCACTTAGATACATTTACACATTTGGGTTTGTCATCATTCTTTCATACCAACATACTCAGGCATTTAACGAACCTTACACATGTTAAAGTAATCACATGGAAGTCACCTTTCACAATCTCAATTAGCACGATAATCGACTAAGACAAATCAGAGAATGCAATCTCACACCTCAACAAAATCGGGCAATCAATTCACATATACTCAGCAAGAAATTCATACCAAATGATTGGACACCAACAAGGTGACTCTACGAAGATTAAAGTTATCTATACATACCTCAAAGAGCTTTTCCTTAAGTTATACCGTATACGAACACCTCTAGAAAAACAATCTATAACGAGATAGCGGAAATCGAGTAACTCTCTTAGGAATTCCATCAAACACCTAATATGTGAATTACACTACAAGGTTTAAAAATGGTAATTTCTCCTTCCCTCACCCAAATTTTAACATGAATTACCCAAATTGGTTCTTTAATATCACATACTACAACTTAGTCCCACATGCATGGCCTATTTCACTTTTTATTTTCAAGACCCAACCTATGTGGGTTTTATTCTTACACAAAATTTGGGAAATTAGGGTGGAGACTTACCTCTTTGAGTGAAGAAGATGACAATAACTTGCTAATCTTCGGTCTTGAGTGATTTTTGAAAACCAATTGGATGATGTTAAAACCTTCTCTCTCAAGAACTCCCTTCTTCTCTCTCTCTATTTTTGGTTAGAAACTAATTAAAAATGAAGGGAAGGGGTGTTTTATAAAACAGGGGGTCGGGTTTAAAAATTATAAATAGGAGCCCGACACAGAAATGTAGTCAGGAATGCGATTGTATTCCTGCTATGCGGTCCGCATTCTTGGCCGCATAGTTGGCCTTTAACTGGGACAAAATGGGAACCACACTGCCCAGGTATGCGACCACTATACGGTACGCATACCTGTTATGTGATCGCATAGTGCGTTGCATAATCTCCCTCGCAAAACCATGGGGCAAGAATGCGTCAACTATGCGGTCCGCATACCCAAAATGCGATCGCATTCCGGACCGCACAATTGTCCTCAATTTGGACTGTAGACTGTCCAGGTATGCAACCACTATGCGGTCCGCATACCTGTTATGCGATCGCATAGTTGTCCTCCCTTTGGACAGTAGACTGTCTAGGTATGCGACCACTATGCGGTCTGCTTACTTGTTATGCGGTCGCATAGTGCGTCGCATAACACACAATTACTGGAAAATTTAATTTTTCAAGTTCCGGGATACTTTTTACTCAAAATAGGACCATTTTAGGAATTTCTACAATTATAACAACACAGGGACCAATTCGGGCATTATTTTAGACATAGAAATTTTACGGGTTTTTACATCCTCCCCCACTTAAAATCATTCGTCCTCGAATGAGGATCGGGAAATCATTTGGTTTTGAAAACACAATATGCCAACCCCCATTTTATTTCTAACTCCGATATTTTCTGAAAATTTCGCCAGAGTTCCTTTGTAATTAGGCCTATCTACCTGCCAGAGAGGCCCCGAAACACATGCTCTTAACCAATTCCACACATAACTAGTTATTTCATAGCCTTGCACATAATTTGGTAACCTCGAAAAGTCCCATATAATTCAATTACTTCAACATGCCATATGCACTTTAATTAATCATGACCAATCTACTCTTCGATTAACCATTACTAATCTACACTTCAATTAATCATCTAACCATCACATGGGTTTCACATAATTTCATTTACCCCAAGGGGTTGCACATTACTCATATAATCATGACATACACAATTATGGCACAACTTGAGAAGTTACAATAGTAGAGCATTTAGGGGAAAATGGGGTGCTTTTGCACAAAACTGAACATAACATATAAGTTGCTTAGAGATGACAGTTCGCACGATCACTACTAGACTTATTCAAAAAAATGGGGATATTTTTCTTTCATCTAATTTTCTGCTTCCCACGTGTCTTCCTCAACGTGCTGACTTCGCCACAACACTTTAACTGAAGCAATCTTTTTGTTCCTCAATCTATGGACTTGTCTATCAAGGATAGCAACTGGAACCTCTTCATACGATAATTCTTCATTAACCTCAATAGTCTCAACTGGCACGATGATTGTGGATCTGCAACCGCTTTCTTCAACACAGACACATGGAACACCGGGTACACTACTGACATCTTGGGGGGAATTCCAGCCTATATGCCATATGTTATATCCTTTGAGCAATCCTATATGGCCCGACATACCTTGGGCTCAATTTCCCCTTCTTCCCAAACCACATTACTCCTTTCATGGGAGACACCTTCAAGAATACACAATCATCTACTTGAAATTCTTATTTTCTACGACGAACATCTGCATAGGATTTCTGATGACTCTGAACAGTCTTCATCCTCTCCTGAATGACTCTAACTTTTTCCATAGCTTGGTGCACAAGGTCTCGTCCTAACAATTCTGCCTCACCAACCTCAAATCATCCGATCAGAGATCTACATCTCCTTCCGTACAATGCCTCAAATGGGGGCATCTGAATACTAGCATGGAAACTATTATTATAAGAAAATTCTATAAGCGGCAAGTGATCATCCCAGATACCCTTCAAATCTAATACACAAGCCCGCAACATATCTTCAAACGTCTGAATAGTCCGCTCTTCCTGCCCATCAGTGTGTGGATGGAAAGCTGTGCTGAGATTTACCTGAGTACCCAAACCTTGTTAAAATTTCTTCCAAAAGTTAGCTGTGAACTGGGCCCCTCGATCTGAGATAATAGATACTGGAGTGCCATGGAGACTGACTAAATCTTTGATATACAATTGAGTGTACTATTCTACAGTATCGATGGACTTGACAGGCAAGAGATACGTCGACTTCGTGAGTCGATCCACTATCACCCAAATCGAGTCGAATATACGTGGAGTGCAAGGTAACCCCACCACAAAGTCCATATTGATCATCTCCCGTTTCCATAAGTTGCGTTAATCTATCAAGCCTCTGATGCTCGACCTTCACTTGCTGACAATTTGAACACTTAGCCACAAAGTGTGCCACACCCCTCTTCATACCATTCCACTAATAAATTTCCTTGAGATCGTGATACATTTTCGTAGAACGTGGGTGTACGAAATACTTGGAATTATGAGCCTCTTCCATCATCCTTTCCCGGAGATCATCCACATCTGGAACACATAATCTCTCTTGACACCGCAGGACACCGTCATCATTGCCGAGTGAGAATGCTGAAGTCTTGTGATTCAAAATTGCTTCCCTCAATTGTGCCAAAGCTGAATCCCTGAATTGCTTTCCCTTGACTTCAGCTACAACCGAAGATTCTGCTCCATTACGCACCACGACATCCCCTTTGTCTGAGGTCGAAAGACAGACTCCCATACTAGCCAACTGATGAACTTCCCAAGCCAAAAGCCTCTGTCCGGCTTCCAAATGTGCCAAGCTACCCATGAATTTTCGACTAACAGCGTCGGCTACCACATTCTCTTTCCATGGGTGGTACAAAATATTCATATCATAGTCCTTGAGCAATTCTAACCACCTTCGCTACCTTAAGTTCAACTCCTTCTGCTTGAATAAATATTGAAGACTCTTGTGGTCTGTGAACACGTCCACATGGACCCCATAAAGATAATGCCGCCAGATTTTTAATGCAAACACAACCACCGCGAGCTCCAAATCATGCGTTGGATAATTCTTCTCCTGATTCTTGAGCTGTCTTGAAGCATACGCTATGACTTTACCACATTGCATCAACACACACCCCAAACCAACCCTTGAAGCATCACAACAAGCCACAAATCCCTCTGAACCTTCTGGAAAGGTCAACACTGGTGCCAAAGTCAATCTCGACTTTAATTCCTGAAAACACTTTTCACATGCATCAGACCACTTAAACTTAATTGCTTTCTGTGTCATCTTAGTCAATGGGGAGGCGAGAGCAGAGAATCCCTCTATGAACCTCCGATAATACCCAGCTAGACCCAAGAAACTGCGAATCTCTATCGGGGTCGTTGGCCTAGGCCAATCCTTTACCGCTGCAATCTTTTGGGGATAAACCCAAGTCCCTTCACTGGAAACAACATGGCCCAAAAAGGTGACCGATTCTAGCCAAAACACACATTTTGAAAATTTTGCATACAATTGGTACTGATGACGAGTGTGCAGAACTGCCCTGAGGTGATTAGTATGATCCTCCTGACTCCGTGAATAAACAATAATATCGTCAACGAAGAAAATCACATATGAGTCAAGAAAAAGTTTGTAAACCCGATTCATAAGGTCCATAAAAGCTGCTGGGGCGTTGGTTAGCCCAAAAGACATTACCAAAAATTCAAAGTTCCCATATCGAGTCCTGAAGGCAGTCTTAGGAATGTCCCGCTCCCTGATTTTTAAGTGATGATACCCGGACCGCAAATCAATCATTGAGAAGAACTTAGCACCTTGCAAATGGTCGAACAAATCATCTATTCGAGGCAATGGATACTTATTCTTGATGGTGACCTTGTTGAGCTGCCGATAATCAATACACATCCCAAGCGATCCGTCTTTCTTTATGACAAAAAGAACCAGTGCGCTCCAAGGTGACACACTTGGCCAAATGAAACCTTTTTCTAATAGATCTTTCAATTGTTCTTTCAACTCCCTTAATTCTCCTGGCGCCATCCTGTAAGGTGGAATAAATATTGGTTGTGTATCTGGCCATACATAAATCCCGAAATCAATCTCCCTATCTAGTGGAATCCTAGGAAGCTCGTCCGAAAACACTTCAAGAAACTCGTTCACAATCGGCTCGGACTCGGGGGTAGGCACCTCTGAGGTGGCGTCCACAACCCGAACCAAATGATAGATGCACCATTTCCTGGTTATCTTTGAGGCCTTAAGGTAGGAAATGAATCTACCTCTTGGCGCAACATTATTCCCCTCCCACTTGATAACTGATTCATTAGGAAACTCGAGCCTCGTAAATATGGTTCGGCAGTCGAGTTTAGCAATGCGCGAATAGAGTTAATACATCCCCATAATTACATCAAAATCTACCATTCCTAACTCAATAAGACCAGTCGTGGTATCCCGACCATGCACCATGACAACACAATTTCTATAGACTCGTGTAGATGTAATAGAATCACCAACCAGAGTCAACACATAGAACAGTCAGAATACCTGTGACCACATCTGGGTAAGCCTCCGCATTCTGGCGACTTCTCAAAGCATAGAACCGACTAGGTCCCCCTCGACCCCGTGCTCCACCCCTAACTGAACCGTGCCCTGCTGGTGCTGGAGGGCGTGCTGAAGATGTAGCGGATGAAGAGCTGGATGGCTGAGCAATACCTCTACCCGCTCCCTGACTGGGTGCGCGGGAGATTCACTAGATATGGCCTCTCTCTCCACGTCTATAGCATAGTGGAATATCAAAGTAACAAGGCTCAGTATGAAATCTCCCATACTTAAGGCATGAGACTCTCCGCTACTGCTGGAACCTCCTACCAGAACGACCCGACTAATGGAACCTCCTGCTATATGAACTGGTCTAAAACGACCTCCCTGCTAATAACTGTGCCCTGATGGGGGCGCACTGGCTGATGACTGAGCATATGACTGAGATGGCCCTGATGATCCTCTCCCAAGGGCTGATCTCACACCTCCAACCGAGCTCCCAGTGTTGCCTGCTGACCGGGCCCTACTAATTCCCTCTCTCTCTCCATCCTTATTTTCAATTTCCGAGCCTCTATAGCTTGGGAGAATACCACTATTTTTCCATAATTCATATCCGAATTCAAGGCAGTTGTAGCAACTTCATTAATAACCAAGGGACCAAGGCCCTGAACAAACCGACGAGCTCTAGCCTCCATAGTCGGAATCATGTGAAAAACATATTTGGACAAGCGCACAAACTCCATATGGTACTCCCACACACTCATGTCGCCCTTCTTAAGGACTGCGAACTCCATAGAATGGTCTACCATAGTCTCGGCAGGCAAGAAATGATCCATGAAGGCATCAACAAAGTAATCCCACTTTGCCGGAGGGCTCCTCTCCCCACGGGAACTCTCCCACATTTCAAACCACGAATACGCTGCTCCCTTTAACTGATAAGAAGACAAATCAACCCCCTCGGTCTCTGTAGCCCTCATAACTCGGAGGGTCTTGAACATCTCATCAATGAACTCCTGAGGATCAGCCCCTGGGTCGGTGCCTGATAACTCTGGAGGGGTTATCAGCAAAAACTGGTTGACCCTGGAACCCGAAGAATCCTCTTGCTCGCTAGAGGATGCAGGGGCAATATGCGATCTTTGGGCCAGGGAGACCACTAGCTGGGTTAACATCCGAATAGCTCTCCTAAGGTCCCCATCAGAAATACAGGGACCGCAAGCAAGGACTGAGGAAGGATCAGGAGCATCAGCGGGAAGGACTGTAGCACCCTCCGATGGAGCAGGAATAGGAATATCCTGGCCTGAGATGGAAGAGTCAGGCAGATTCAGGGTCGGGGAATCATTCTCACCCGCACGATCATATAAAGGATTCGCAGCCACTCCTGGGGTGGCATTGGCCTCTAGGCCGAGTCGAGCTTTCTTCTTGGGTGCCATTTACAAAAAATCAGAACAATGCACGAGTTAGGGACAGACAACCTCACCTTCCACCATATCGCACGATATAGAATAGCAATAAAAGGGTACTTTCCTAAATGTCCATGCAGCCCCCTAGTGATAGATGTGGTCGACAACACACCGATAAGAAGTGCTCTACTAGACACGGGTGAGAGACATCCTAGGACGCTTTTAAAACCTTAGGATCTGATACCAAGTTTCTCACACCCCAAAATCGAGGGACGAGACCGGCACCTAACCGGGTGAACCCGGTCAAGCGGACCTGGATTGCCTTTCCTACCCAACGCGTTTCCCCGTATATACAATGGACCATATATATATATATATATATATATGAAATAACAACTTAGGATTTAAGCATGGATCTACAAACTTAAGTTCATTTCTCTTTTAGCATTTCAACAATTTGATTCCCAAAGCATACACAAAACATACATAACTTTCTAATACGCACCACGATTTACGAATACGTACACTGGCTACCCAAAATACATATATACACCCACATCATGTCTACGGAGCCTCCACGAATGTTAGGAATTTATACAATACTTTGCCGGCAACAAGGCCCCGGCTATACCTTACAATACATAATAGACTCAAAAGAGATGGCGTGAATTACACACGGCCCCGGGAGGAAGTGGGGCTCACCAGTAGTTGCTGAAAAATAAGGAGGAGGTACCACTGACGGCGAACTGAGCTACCTGCTATAGACCTACCTACATCCATATAAAAGATGTAGCGGCCCCGGCAAAAGAGACGTTAGTACTGTGGAATAGTACTAGCATGTATGAGCAAACTTTACTCAAAGTAAAATCAAGAAATGCACAGATAGAAAGTAGTTAAAGGAACCAACACATAGTTCACAATGATATAGCAACAAGTACAATCGAGAGCCTTACAGATTCTAATTTCAACACAATCACATTTCAGTTGTATTACATTCTGTTGCGGTGTGCAACCCGATCCCACCTTACATTTTACACTCTACCCTTGTTACCTCTCCACCCTTATTACTTCGTGTTGCGGCGTGCAACCTGATCCCCCGTACAATATTACATTTCACAATTATTACCTCTCCACCCTTATTACTGTATGATCAAACTTTACTCAAAGTAAAATCAAGAAATGCATAGATAGAAAGCAGTTAAAGGAACCAACTCATAGTGCACAGTGATATAGAAACAAGTACAATCGAGAGCCTTACAGATTCTATTTTCAACAAAATCACATTTAAGCTTTATTACATTCTGTTGCGGTGTGCAACCTGATCCCACCTTACATTTTACACTCTACCCTTGTTACCTCTCCACCCTTATTACTTTGTGTTGCGGCGTGTAACCCGATCCCACCGTACAATATTACACTTCACCCTTGTTACCTCTCCACCCTTATTACTTCGTGTTGCAGCGTGCAACCCGATCCCACCATACAATATTACACTTCACCCTTGTTACCTCTCCACCCTTATTACTTCGTGTTGCAGCGTGCAACCCGATCCCACCATACAATATTACACTTTACCCTCATTACCTATCCACCCTTATTACTTCGTGTTGCGGCGTGCAACCCGATCCCACCAAATATTCACATTTCATAGCAAACAATAACAACCCACAATTCAATCACAGGACTTCATATCATCAACAAGAATATCAATTCATTACAACCAAAAATCCATATGAAGTTAAGCCACAATAAACCTTGCTGACAAGGAGTCATATACGATATTTCCATGGTCATTTAGTTCAATTATATCAATTCACAATTCCCCTTCATCACTTATTACATAGCCCTTATCACTTAGACACATTTACACATTTGGGTTTGTCATCGTTCTTTCATACCAAAATACTAAAGCATTTAACGAACCTTGAACATGTTAACGTAATCACAAAGAAGTCACCTTTATCAATCTCAATTAGCACAATAATCGACTAAGATAAAACAGAGAATGCAATCTCACACCTCAACAAAACCAGCCAATCAATTCACATATACCCAGCAAAAAACTCATACCAAATGATTGGACACCAACAAGGTAACTTTACGAAGATTAAAGTTAGTCATACATACCTCAAAGAGCTTTTCCTTGATTTATACCGTACACCAACACCTCTAGCAATAACAATCCATAACGAGATAAAGGAAATCGATTAATAATGAGGAAGATTACCCATGGAGTAACTTTCTTAGGGATTCCATCAAACACCTAACATGTGGAGTAGACTACAAGGTTTAAAAATGGCAATTTTTCCTTCCCTCACCCAAATTTTAACATGAATTACCCAAATTGGTTCTTTAATAACACATACTACAACTTCGTCTCACATGCATGGCCTATTTCACTTTTTATTTTCAAGACCCAACCTATGTGTGTTTTATTCTTACACAAAATCTGGGAAATTGGGAAATTAGGGTGAAGACTTACCTCTTTGAGTGAAGAAGATGACAATAACTTGCTAATTTTCGGGCTTGAGTGATTTGGAAAACCAATTGGATGATGTTGAAACATTCTCTCTTAAAAACTCCCTTATTCTCTCTCTATTTTTTTTAGAAATTAGTTAAAATGAATGGAAGGGTGTTTTATAAAATAGGGGGTCAGGTTTAAAAATTTAGAAAATAGGAGCGTGACACAGAAATGCGGTCAGGAATGCGATCGCATTCCTGCTATGCGGTCCGCATTCCTGGCTGCATAGTTGGCCTTCAACTGGGCCAAAATGGGAACCACACTGTCCGCATACCTGTTATGCGATCGCATAGTGCGTCACATAACCTCCCTCACAAAACCATAGGGAAAGAATGCGACAACTATGCGGTCCGCATACCCAAAATGTTATTGCATTACGGGCCGCATAGTTTTCCTCAATTTGGAAAGTAGAATGTCCAGGTATGCGACCACTATGCGGTTTGCATACCTGTTATGCGATCGTATTGTGCGTCGCATAGTTGTCCTCCCTTTGGACAGTATATTGTCCAGGTATGCGACCACTATGCGGTCCGCATACCTATTTTGTGATTGCATAGTGCGTCGCATAACATGCAATTTCTGGAAAATTTAATTTTTCAAGTTCCGAGATACTTTTTATTCAAAATAGGGCCAGTTTAAGAATTTGTACACTTATAACATCACAAGGGCCTATTCGGGCATTATTTTAGACATAGAAATTTTATGGGTCCTTACAACTAGATCCCTCAAAGGCCCCTCGGACCAACTCCTATGACGGCCTTCAAATATAAGCATCAGCTCGAGAAGAAAGGAAAAACTTGGCGTTAATCTCATCCACCTAATCCTGCTTTATCTCTTATGTGAGGTAAAATCCCCTTGCATGTATCTCTTCGAGGGTCTCCCTCCGAGACTTGCATAGGGCATACTCATTGACCATCCTCTCTCTGTTGAAATCTCCTCTCAGCTCAACCCGAGCATCTGCAACATCTTTCAAATAAACGGCCACCTTCTTATCGGCCTTCACTCGAAATTCTTTAGCATCAGCCCGAGCATCCACAATCTCGGACTTCATATGTAGAAGATCAGTCTCGAGCATGGAAATCTTACTCGAATGAATTGAGCTATCTTCTCGGGCATTACGAAGTTATATCTAAAGGGCAGCGACCTTCGCCAAAGCATTCCTTTAGGCCGCAACATGTACACTTATCTGCGCCTTCAACACTTGGCACTCAGAACTAACTTGCCCGACTTCGCCCCAAAGGCACTCCAACGCTTTTCTCTTTCCCTGCACCTGAAGCACCGAAGCATTAGTTCCAGAAAGCTAGAAAGGAAGCACGTACCCTTTCAGGGTAAGGGTTACTTGACGCTTGAGATTTCTTTCGCAATTTCGACTCCGATGCATCTTCACCCAAAGATGTATCAACTCTTTTGTCTTCTTATTGCAAAGAAGCTTGAGAGATTTTTCCTTACCTAAATCTTCACGCAACGGGGTCTCACAGTGGAGCAACTCGAACTTGATTTTTTCAAAAACCTACAAAAGAAAAACTTTAGTTCAAAGAATGAAGATTCATAGCTAAAAAGCCAGCAAGGCCGATTCAAGCTCACCTCAGAACAGAGCCGCTTGGTCTCCTTAAAAGTTGAACATACATCTACTGGCGTTGCCGCGTCCCCCCAGTTGAACCACTCTCAATAGGGGTATGCCCACCCGAAACCTCACATGGTCCGGGTGGCCCCTGATCCCGAGCATCCCTCGAAGTACTTCGAGGGCAGAAGCAGATGATGGTGGAGGAATTTTTCCCTTTCTCTATCGGAGAACCTCTTCTTCAAAATTAGAGGTCCCAGGCCAGGAAAAATTTGCAACCTCAGAAGGTCCCCTGACTCGAGCCGTAGACAAAGAATCATCCTCATAAGGGGAGTTGACGTCCGCAGAATGACCGACGTATGTAAAGCACTCCTCAGCAACATCATCTCCTTTATGTCCCGGGGAAGGCCCCACCTCATTGAGAATGTACTCACTTATAGAGGATCTTTCTCGCTTATTGTTCTCCCTCGGGCTTTCCCTCTCCTCGAAAGGGCATGGTCTCATTTCGGAAAACCCAACAACACCTGCGCTGATAGAGTTAGTACGCACAAAAGTAAATGATCATTAAAAGGGATACCACACGGCTCATACCGTGGTGCTTTACTTCCCATCTTCCCTTTGGGAGATCACTCTACTTGCGTTCGTCATATGTTGGGGAAGCTTCCGGTCTTGGATTCTAGTCCGCAAGATCGGGGATCTCGCCTGAAACCCACGGGACCACAGAAAAAGAGAAAAAGAAACACTCTTATAAATCGGATATATTTGTAGAAGACAATAAGGTACGACATGGCACTTACGTTTGAAGTTCCATTTTTCGAGAAATGGCAGGAACTCCACCAGAATGATATCAACGGTCCTCACTCGAACAAACCAACTCATCCATCTTCCATTTCGGTCCTCATCATCGCTTGAATTGAAAGTCCCGGTGGACCGACGTTGTAATGCAACATGCCTCGATAATGCTGAGGCTGCTATTATCTAATGAGGTGGCTGAGGGTAAATTCCAGCTTAGCCTTTTCGGTAAAATACCTCATCATCAGCAACCTCCGCCAAAAGGACGGATGAATATTTGCCAGGGTGACTCGATACTTTTTGTAGAATTTGAGTACAAGTCGGTCGAGGGGACCTAATGTAAATGGGTACGTATCATGGTCAAGAATCTCTCTACATTAAGTCATGACGTTGTCTTCTTGAGAGGGTATATGAAGCATCACATCCCCCCCCCCCCCCCCCCCCCCCCGCCACAGTCTCTTCTCACGGACTCGAAGTGGTTTTCTTCTATCGATCGGACAAACCTCAAAGCATGCTTTCGATGGCCTGGGGCATCTAAGGGTTTGTCTAAAGCGAAGTCTTTCCTCGGAGTGAAGCAGTACGAGGTCATCTAAACATACGCCGCGGTGTATCACCGGCTATTCTAGGAGCAGAGGAAGAATTTCCCTATTCTTGGTGAACAAATTCGGGCACAACAGCCATAACTACTCAAGTTAAGATAAATAGGAAGGAATGAAAGCAGTTTTCGCAAAAATGAGAAAGGGATGACAAAGTTGAAAGGAAATATAAGTTTTCGCAAAAATGTAGGAGTTAGAATGTAAATGAAGCAATAATATATATATATATATATATATATATATATATATATATATATATAGTAGAATATGTCCAACCAACCACTTTGAAGGCCATTCAATTTCTGACAGTCATCATAGCATTTTGGGAAGTGTACCGGTGGAACCACCTCGGTCACTTCACGATCACGTCACATAAATGATACCGTCATGGGGCATTTGAAGGATCGAAGCTCGCATGCCGGCCCAACCTCGAGAAGGTTTTCAATCTCGAGGGGACCTACTATTACAAGTGCGAGTTCCGAGGAAGCTAAGAATCAAAGCATAAAAGTCTAAATTTGCATGAAAGTTTTGGGACAAAGTTTGTGGTATGTGACAAAAGGTATTCTATTTTCAAAAAATATATTTACACAGGAGTTCTTTACAAAAATTTCCCCCGAAGAGTCCCATATACAGAAAAAGGAAAAAACAAAAAAGGAGGAAAATCTACTCTTCGCCTTTGCTGCTATCCGAGCTATTTTCGGAGCCCTCATCCGATGTGCTTGGCATTGTCAATTCCTCCTCCAGGGCTCTGGCCTCTTCAATCTCGGTAGAGAGATCGACACCCTTGGCACTCACTTCCTCGAGGGATTACTTCCTGGCTTGTGCACAGGCATAGGCAACTGTCCGAGCCAGCTTCAGCTCGGCCTTCTCGGATATCTCCCTTGCACGACCACTGCAGCAACAACATACCTCTTGTACGAGGAGACATATGCACTGGCTTCAGCCTTGGCTGCAGATAGTGAAGCAGCCTCCTCCTGAGCACCTCGCAGAAGGTCTTGAACAGAAGATAGCTTCCCCCGAAGCATCTCCCTCTTCGAAGTCGCAATATCATTCAGCCGAGCAAGCTCTAGGACTTCGACGTCCTTGGTCGCAACCTCCTCTCGAAGCCGCTCCACCAGGGTTTACTTCTGCGTAATATGAGAAGCAGAAAGTAAGTCAATCAACACCAAGAATTACAACTAAAGATAATAATGTGGGTACCGACATACCTGCTCGGGGAAGTCGTCCCTCTCCCAAAGTGCTCTCTCCGAGCTTTCCCGAAAGTTGGTCAATTCCTCCTCCTTTCGAGCGCACAAACCCTCCAGCTCGACCGACTCTGCCATTAGGTTCTCAAGATCCTCCCCACGATGAGTCAACTTATCTTGCATCTTGGAGAAGGCTTGATCATATAGCTTCTTGACCTGCAAACAGAGAAGGGAAATCAGAAAACAAGAATAGAAAATGTGAGCATAGCACATTGTTTCTCAAATGTCACCTGCTTTTGGAGCCTCTCGGCTTCCTCGAGAGAAATTGGGGCATCAACATCGATCTCCTCATCTACCCCCTTGATGTAATATATAAATGTGTCATCCTCTCCACGAGAGGTCTCTAGACTAGGAGCACCCCTAACTTGAGCATCACGTATCTCTCCTGGAGAAAATGACGAGCCCAAATGAAGCCCACCAGCAATATCATCCTCCATCGAGGCTTCTTCCTGAACTCGGGAAGCTCCAGTAGCAAGCCCTCTGATATCCCCAACACGGGCCACCATCAATATCTCTTGAAGCCTCAGCGCTTCATTTTTCCCTATGTACCAAAGGGCAGGCATCATCGCTCTCCTCCTCGGCCTGCAGGCTCTCAGCGACCGTCGAAAAAAAGATCATGGCATCGGTCCTAGGCTTCCGAGCCTTTGGCCTTTTTGATTTTGGAGATTCCGTCGAGGCCTCTTTCTTACTTTTCCTATCCTTGGTGGTGTCAGGGCCTCTTCCTCACCAAGTGGGGGTGGCCTCCTCAAAATTCCTTCACCAAGGCCTGCACTAACATGTTATGTCAAAAAACATCACCATTTAAAAGTTCTTATGAATAATGTAAAAACAATAGCAACAAGAGCGTACAATGGTTCTTAGCCAGTCATTGTGTTTTGGCCAGCTCACGCCATATGCATTTGATGTATGGGAAAGCAGAGTCTAAAAATTTTATCCACCCCAGAAGGTCCTGAACCGCACCGGGGAACCAAAGAGTGGCTGCACAATTAAAAGAAAATCAGTCGAAAGAGAAAGAGACGGCAAAGCATGCTCAATTCAGGGATACTTATGTTTCATATTCCAGTCATCCGGGAATGGCATTCTGTCACCGGTAATGATGTCTGAAGTTTTGATTCTAACGAATCGGCTCATCCATCCCCAATCTCTCTCCTCATCGATGCAGGCGAGGAATGCCTTGGTAGATCGGCGGTGCAATTTGATAAGGCCCTTGCGGAAGAGTCGAGGGTTGTACATCCTGATCAAATGGTCGAGGGTGAAAGTCATTCCCTCGACCATGCTGGTAATATGTCGAAACATATATACAATCCTCCAAAAAGAATGATAGATCCAACCGAGTGTCACTCGGTACTGATGACAAATATCAAGAATTACAGGGTCGATCGGTGGAGAGGAAGAATCAAAGGGGCCTAAGGTGAAGGGGTATGTATATAAACTGAGAAAGCCAAACTTGTGCATAACTATGCTTTCATCAACCGTAGGAATCTCTGCTCGAACCGCCTCCCCCCAGTGGTAGTCAAGTTTTACCCTACATAGGCTTGCATCGGCCCGGTGTAGAAGGAGGTTTTTCTATTGTGAAGTCAGAAATGGTATCGAATGTTCTAGGGATGCATTGCTCGATGGTGGGAGGAATTTTCAACTTGTGCTTGGATGGGCGTGATGTAGAAGCAGCCCCTTCTTTTTGAGGAACCATTTTGGAAGTCTTTGCCATGATATCTATTAAGTTTTGAAGTGAGAAGACAAAAAAATGTGCACAGGAAAAACATAAGAATGAGAAGCACTTAGTTGAGATTTGAAGGTTGGAGAAGATGAAGAAGATGAAAAACTATGAAAAGGCAAGTGATTATAGTATTTATATAGGCCCTTTGGGTATTCTTGGAGCAGAAGAGTAGAACCTATGATGGTTCATGGGCTCCTCGAGAATTGTGTTGACAGCGACCTCTACACAACTTTTCATGTCACGTCATTTAATGCTCTGAAGGGACTGATGTCATAATAGGAGTGTCGAAACGTGGGGACTATCTGTATACAGCTAAAATCGGAGAGCCCGATTTTACAGTCATTTCGGCAATCCAAAGGCTCGAAGGTTCATGTTTTTGCATAGAAAGGGCTTATCAATGGCCCACGACCTCGAGGCAGTACATATCGAAGGCCCTAGGCCTCAAGGCAGTACAAATCAAAAGTCAACATGTAAAGGAGGGAAATTCCCAAGGGGCATGTGATTAAATCCTACGAAATGCATAAAATAGTACAAGCCCGTACTGTGGCATTAAATTGTTGTACCAGTCATATCTCTTTGCATTAATTACACATGTACTATGTTGGGATTCCCCCTCATATATAAATGGTACCCTTATCACTTTGTAACACACATGATATTAAATACAAGAAGAAGAACATCCTCTGCTCCCTAGCTAAAGCATTCTCTACAATTGTTTCATTGATTTATTGCTTCTTATTTATTGTGTTCTTAAATTATTCTTCATTTATTGCTTATTATTGATCATATATAGGCCATTCTTAAGGAATTCAATACTGTTATATTGTTATCGACAACCCCCAGTCAGGCTTCTAGAGCTCGACCTCGAAGCTATTTCGACCATCCTCGAGACCGGTCCCTCTGTTACCCGATTTTTGTAATCTCGTTTCCTTTTGCTCTTATTTCATTTTTCTCACCCCACACTCAGCATCTACTACCCAAGCAACCAGCATTAATATAGATCACGTATTTTTAGAACCACATAATCAAATATAATTGTAATTACCATTTTTTAGGTAAACAAGTGTGATGAGTGAGAGTGCGAGACAATGAGATTGAGTACTCTGAGAGTGTGAGTACATAAGTTCATCACTGAGATGCATTGCATTTGACATGCTTAGAGATGCATTTTCCTCATAATGTACGGTATTGCATTATTCATGACTTCAAAAACACATTGACATATAGGCATAGAGATGTATTTTCCTCATGCCATTTGAAAATGAAACATTTATTTGTTGAAAGTTTTGGGAAAAATCACAGTTTTACAAACTTACTCCTTATTTGGTGATTTCTGTAAAAGATTTGGTTTTTCCGGAATTGTGAATGAGCTAAGCATTTTATCTCTGAGCTACTTATTTTATTACTTTTATTATATTGTTATGAACTATTATTGGCTATTGGTTTTGGACTCCGACCCTTGATCAAGCTCGTCACTACTTTCAACATAAGGTTAGGTTTGTTACTTAATCTATTCATGTATATTTCAAACATATGATGTACTTTATTTCATACCAGCTTTGTAAACTCTAAACCTTAGAAGCTCATGATTTTTTCAGATATTTCAAACATATGATGTACTACCAGTCCTTGGGAAATGAATAAAAATTCAGATATTTTTTCATTTATTTGTCTAAATAAATCTCATTAAATTGGATAGTTGTTAATTGGATTACCTAGAGGGTTAGGTTAGGTGCCATCACGACTAGTTGAATTTTGGGTCATGACACAACATCTTGAACACTACAAAGTCGACCCTATTGGTCTCAACAATACCCATGTTGTGCAACTCGTGGCAACGATCCAAGTAATACTATGGGTCCTCAGTAGGTGCACCGCTGAAATGAATAGGAAAGAGCTTGGTAATCTTATTCAGTCTCAACAAGGCCTCAGAAGACATAG
Organism: Nicotiana paniculata; assembly: GCA_005239505.1. Classification (NCBI taxonomy): domain Eukaryota; kingdom Viridiplantae; phylum Streptophyta; class Magnoliopsida; order Solanales; family Solanaceae; genus Nicotiana; species Nicotiana paniculata. The sequence continues at coordinate 70,825 of ML343961.1, read as the reverse complement.
TGAGCGTATCCTCGGCCTATGCTGCAATAAGCTACTGAACTACCCCAACTGGATGGCTGCTAGGGTCTGATATAGGGAGCCACGTGCTCCGAGGTGTGAGTAGCGTGAGCCAGTGATCCTCCCTCAGCCTGAGAGTCTCAGAAGTGCACCGGTCTTGGCCACACTCTCCATAAGGCCCACCAAACGGACTAGAGCATCTTGAAGCACTGGAGTGGTTATGAATCCATCCAGGACCTGAGCTGTTTTGAAAGGTACAGTCTGAGCGGGGATCTCCTCCTCATGTTCAGTATGAGTCTCCATTACAGGTGATGCTACTCGAGCTCTAGACTGAGCTCTGCCTCGACCTTAACCTTTGCCCTTGCTAGTAGCTTCCACAGGGGGCTCCAACTCTTGTCCGGCTGCAGATGTTGTGTATTTTCTCTCCATCTGCGAGAAAATGAGTATATAATAGTTCAATCATAAATGGTAGAATGAAATCAAACAATAGAGAAAGAAAGAAGTAAAATTTTTCCTAAGACTTCCATATCCTCTAGAAGATAAGTACAAGCGTCTTTGTACCGATCCTCCAAACTCTACTAAGCTTGCTCATGACTCGTGAGACCTAGGAAATCTAGTGCTCTAATACCAACTTGTCACAACTCAGAATTCTCACCCTCGGGACTGTGATGACACGTAACATTTCACTTGCTAGGCAAGCCAACGTTAGATATAGTTATTAACCATTTTTAAAAATTCAAATAAAATGAAAACAAATAAGCTGAACAAACTGAAATAGAGTAAATAAACTAATAAACGACGATATCAACATACAATCCCAGAACTGGTGTCATGGATACACGGGCGTCTAGAGTACTAAAAAAATAGTCTGAATAAAAGCATAACTATTTGATTCGAAATAAACAACTAAGGTGATGTAGAAAGGGACTTCAGTGTTGCGAGCGCTATGCAGCTGTACCTCAAGTCTCCTCAAAACTAGATCCGAGCAAATCTACTAAACGCTGCTAGGACCCGCTCCAAAATTGGTACAAGAAGTGCAGAGTGTAGTATGACTACAACTGACAATCAAAGAATCCATAGTGTCAAACCTCAAAATGTCATATAAAAATGCTGAAAACTAACCCAATAACAATAAGTACAACACACACAATCTGTTACGGCACGCAACCCGGCCCCAGCATACACACACAATCCTCCATTATTTCACCTTAGCTTCATTTATCAATATCAAGAATCACGTATATAATCCATTATGGAGCGTATCCTGATCCCACTATATCATCATAATCAATGTCGTAATCTTTCTGTATTCTACCATATTATCGTTTATCAAATTACATACATAACCATTGCGGCGCGCAACCTGATCCCACCATATCATCAGAATGAATGTCATCATCATCCCTTATTCAACCATATGACAACCGCTGCAGCATGCAATCAGATCCAAAAACAATTTACATAAAAGTAATCAATCATATATCTTAGTTCACAAGAATCTCTACAGTCAAGGATATGAAAGCAAAGTGATAAAGGTACCACGTACTAACCAAGAATGCTACAATTAACAAAAAAAAAACACGTCAAGTACGTAAAAATTAAGGCGTGCAAGTAAGACAATTAAGGCAAGCATCAATTAGTCACAGAGTGATTGAAGGGACGAATAATTCAATACAAGAATAACTTACGACACAAAAAACAATAAAAGCATGTAAAAGTTAAGGCACAGAATGAGATAATTCATGAAATACGAGAAGGCAAGGAAATGATTATTTTGACGGCGTATATACACTCGTCGCCTCGCATATATGTCGTTTCACACGTAATTCACATAAAATATAATTAAAGGGTTCCTAATTCTCTTAAATCAAGATTAGATCCAACACTTACCTCGTTCCACAATCAAATCAAAGCACAACCGGGGCCTTTCCTATAAAATTTGCCTCCAAACCAATCGAATGTAACCAAAATTGAATCAACATCATCAAACAATGTTAGGGAAATCAATTTCAATAGATAAAGCTAAGATCTTTATACTTTCCCCAAAAAGTAAACAAAAGTCACCCCGGGTCCTGCCCGGTCAAAACCCGGTCCAATGGTAGATTTCGACTACCTATGACCCCACGAGTTCATATATGTGATTACTTTCAAAATTTAAGTCCAAATCAACTCTCAAAATTCAATTTCTAATTTTTCAAAAACATGACAAGGTTTTCACAAATCTTTCCTTTGATTCACATGATTTGATGTTAAAATCTGAGATAGGTTGATGGAATATGATTAAAAATGGATTAGAATGACTCACCTAAAGTTTGTAGATGATAATCCCTCTTCAAAATCGCCTCCCACCGGTTCTAGGATTCAAAAATGAGAGATGAATTCAAAAATCCTGTCTCCCAGCCCTCTAACAAGCTGCAAATGTGTCATTTGCGACACAGTACGAATCCTCGCAATTGTGGACCAGGGCTCGCATTTGCGAACCATGGTAGACTTAGCATTCATCGCAGTTATGATTGAGTCTTCGCAATTGCGAACGTGAGGGTCGTCGCAAAAGCGAACTATTGTTCGCAAATGCGAACTAGGTTATAATCATGTTGGCTTCACAAATCTGTAGGGGAAGTCACAATTGGAACAACTTCCCGTCTTATGTCACCTTCGCAAATGCGACCCGTTGTTCGCATTTGTGACACGAGCACCAAACACCATACTTTTTTTTGCATTTTCAGTCCAAACCTCTCCAGAACATGTTCGAAACTCATCCGATTCCTCGGGGCTCCAAACCAATCATCTATTAAAGTCTAAAAATATTATAGGAACTCACTCATGCGATCAAATACTAAAATAATACCTAGAGCTACAAATCGGACATCAAAATGTATGAAATTTTCAAAGAAACTCAAAAACATGAAATTGATAACCAAACGTCTAATCACGTCAAACAACTCCGTGTTGCACCAAATTTTGCAGAAAAGTCATAAATAGTGAAATAAACCTATTCCAATATTCGGAACGGAAATCCGAACCTGGTATCAACAAGGTCAGCCTATGGTCAAACTTAGGAATTCTTTAAGCCTTCACATTACTAGTTTCCAACAAAACACGTTAAATCAAGTTAGGGACTTCCGAATTCGATTCAGGGCATACGCCCAATCTCAAATGACGATACAGACCTACCGAGATCTTTATTTTCAAAATTTCACGTAACAACTTTCTGGTATAAGACACGGAATACGCATTCAAATTGAGGAACACTAAATGGAGCCGGTCGAGGTCCCGGAACGCAAAAATAAAGACTAGAACTCAAAAATAACCTATCGGGTCATCACATAAATCTATTAATTTAGTTAAATGAGTAATACGACAACAAATCTTACCATTTCTCTGTGGAATTTTGGGCGAGAAGTAAAATTTGAATTTTGCAAGTAACCTGCTTCTTCAGATTTCGTCTTAGTCTCTGCAAATCTATATCTATCTATACTATATTCAAAGTACAAAGGTACTTATTGAAATGTAATTCGCCCTTTTTATCACCACAAGTGCATTCCATAACAGATAAAAAATTTAATGCAAATAAATGACTTTTTAAAAAAAGGAAAAATTAGGAAGAAGAGAAGAAGTAGGACACTCCTTTAATTATTATCCCTAATAATAATCTAATGAAGTGTGTAGAATCAAGATCTTCGTAGGTTAAAAATAGAAAAAGCTATAAAACAAATAGGAGACCCATTATTTAATATCCTATTAAAGAGATCAAATTCTTTTAGCTAGAAAAAATTTTGAGGTAAAATTTGTATCTTTTAGATTGTTCTGGTAGTTCTGTGATAATAAACGTCTTCAGGATTTATGTAGTGCCAAAATTTGTTGTGATCTTTTACGTAGCGATCGAGTTATCAATTCAAGTCCGTAATTACCAGTTGAATAAGATTTTTATAGTTTTTTATAAGTATTATCAATCTATATTAAAAGCATGAAGTCCGTTAAAAATATTATTTGTCTTTTCTACCCCTTAAAAATTGATTTTACACTAGACAAAATCGTAATTAAATAATTTTTCTTATTTTTAGGACTTTAAAATCCTCTAAAATGTTCTTTCCTTATATGAATTATGTAGGAACTCTTAATATTTAAGAATATTAAATCAGGAATATTTTTACTTATATAAGACATTTTCTATTTAAATTGTTAACTATAGTTGAATTATAGTTAATAATTAGGACGTAAATTTATTTCAAGCAGGACGCAACAACTATAATATAATTGTTTTAGCTAAGGCACATTAAAGAAAGTACACGTCAAATATAGTTTTGATTGGAAGCATTATATTGAGGTGGCATGAATTTAGGCTTAGCAATTAGGACATTCTTTTTCCTTTGACCAATAGAAGGACTTAAAGTTGAAGGACTTAAAGTCAATTGACAATTTTTTTAAAATGTAAAATTGATTTTAATCAATATTTTTTTTACAAAGAAATAGGAATAGGAAAATAATGTATATACGTAATTAGCCACAAGTAAAAGTACTTTAGAAAGAAATTATTTGTAAAATAAGACAATAATCGAGCTAAAAAATTATACAAAATTTTAATAGTAACTGAGTTGAGATGCCTATATGATTACTTTGGTATGAATAGAATAAGGTTACCATTTAGAAGTCTCTTTAGAATAATTGTGAGTAATAATTTTTAAAAAAAGTTATTGGTATCATCTAACACAAATCTGGTAATAAGTAACATGAAATATACATGGAATGCACGTACACAAGTGATCAGGTTTAATGATACTCTGCCCATCAATCAACGCTATTCCTATGACTTTTTTTGTACAATAAAACAAATAAGAGAACAAAGTGAAAGACGAACCACTAGAGTAGATCAAACTCCCAACTATAATTAATAATTATTATTTTGGAACCTGCATTGTTAACTTTTCTATTATGACGCAAACACATATTTTAAATATCATTTATGTTACTTTTAAAAGTTTGTTTTCATTAACACGAAGAAGGCGCGCATCGCGCGTACACTTAAACTAGTATTACATATAAGAAAAATTTCTTACAAAGAAAAAATTACATAAAATTAGTNGGGGACTAAATTCTTGATGCGAGAGATGTAAAAAATATATATAAAGGTAAATAGCAGAAAGTAAATGTCACCGTATGTTTATGCTGGTTCAGATTCAAATTGAATCCTACGTTTAGTCCCCTTGGGTTGTAAGGGTATTCTCTTTCATGTATTTGAAGTTTCTTGATACATGTAGGTTAGTGTTGTTATACACCACAACTTCGTCACAACATTAGTTCTTTCCATGCTTCTCGATACAATGTCTCACCAGTGATTTTTCTCTCTTTCTCTCTCCAGTTACTCAGCAAATTTAGAATGACTACAATGCTTGTTTGGAGTAGAGCAAAAAGATTGATAGTGATTCGATCAAACTATATCTTCCTTTGTAACGCCAATCTTCTCGGCGTGACAGATCCATCGATGGTGGGAAACCGAAGGGAGTTAATCCTAAGTGTCACGCCCCAAAATCCCACCATCAGGTTGTGATGGCGTCTAACATTGAACCCGCTAGACAAGCCAACGTGTACAGTCAAACTAGCGTGATAACGTTGAATTAACATAACAAGCTAAAAATGGTTCACAATCTAACCGTGGAAATAAAAATATAGTTCAAAACTAAGTAAAGACAACATAATACAACGACACATTAATTTCCCAAAACCTGGAGTCACAAACTCACAAACTGTCAATAAGAGTACTAAATACAAAGTCTGAAAGGAAATACATGACTGTCTCTGAAACTAGAGGAAAACAAGACAGAAACAAAGACATAGGGATGGGAGAGACGCCAAGGCCTACGAACGCCGGCGGATATACCTTGAAGCCTCTAGGATAAGCTGAATCACCCCCACTAATGATGTCCATCGGGTCCGGCTGCGTAATCTGCACAACATAAAGAAGTGCAGGTGTAGCATCAGTACAACCGACCCCATGTAGTGGCAAGTGCCTAGCCTAACCTCGGCGAAGTAGTGACGAGGCTAGAACTAGACTACCAAGTAAACCTGTGCAGTTCAAATATAAATATATACAACAGAAAAGAAATACAGAAAGTAATCAGTCAATAAAGGAAGGGGAACATGCTGTGGGGACATAACAGTTTCATATAAGAAATCTCAAATAAAGAAAGGAACAACAAGGCAAGAATATCAATAAGGATTAGAAATCACAAACTTGTACGGCATCACCCTTCGTGCTTTTACTCTCGTCCTCACCAAATCAATCGTATAAATAATCATGTGCACGACATCACCCTTCGTGCTTTTACTCTCTTTCCCTCACAATATAATAAATGAATATCTGTATGGAATGGTACATCGTACGGCAAGGCATCACCCTTCGTGCTTTACACTCTTTCATCACAATATCAAGCAATGAATATCTGTACAAAATAGTACATCGTACGGCACGGCATCACCCTTCGTGCTTTACACTCTTTCCTCACAATATCAAACAATGCACGGCAGCACCCTTCGTGCTTTATCACTCTTCCTTACCCAAACAACATTCACAATAAGGGGCAAGGAAATAAATAAATAATGATAGAAATCCGGCAAGGGAACAACATCAATATGTTTCCATATCCCGACAAGGCATAATATCAAACAATTCACGGCATCACCCTACGTGCTTTAACACTCTTCCTCACAATAGCAAATAGTGCACGGTATCACCCTTCGTGCTTTAACACTCTTCCTCACCCAAACATCAATCACAAACAAGGTCAAGGGAGTAAACAAAATAGAAATAGGAATCCCGGCAAAGGAACATCAATAAAGCAAATTAAATCTCGACAAGGGAACAATAACAATAGTCTCAACATCCCAGCAAGGGAGATAATAACTAAAGCAACAATGACCCGGCAAGGGTATATTTTAATAACTCTTTCTCTTTCCTTCATTTTCATTTCATAATTTACTCTATCACTTAAGCCAATGCTCCAAAGATTTAATTATCTCATATACCTTTACAATTTGTATTCCAACTCGAGCCAACGCTCCATGAAGTTTAAAGATCACAATTCCTTTCACATACTCGTTACAACATATAAAAATCATCAATTAAGCATGGAAGTTATAACAAAAAAAAAATATTCGCAATATACGGACTTACGGTCATGCTAGACATCAATGTATAGATACTCGTCACCATGCCTATACATTATACTCGACAATTAGCAAGTGGAAAGTAAGACTCAACTCCTATTCCCTCAAGCTAAGATTAGACCAAATACTTACCTCGGGTCCAAAATATAGCAATCAACCCTATAAAACCGCATTTCCTTTAAAATTCAACTCCGGAATGGTATTATCTAGACATAATGAACTCAATTATATCAATAAGGATTCAATAATTAAATTACATAGACTAATTACCCATTACCATGCATTCTTCCAAAATAACAAAATTTGACTCCGGGCCCGCTTGGTCCAAACACGAGGCTCGAACCAAAACCATGTCACCCATTCACCCACGAGCCCGAATATATAATTTGTTTTCAAATTCGACCCCAAAACGAGTTCTAAATAAAGAAAACTCAAAAGGCCCTAACTCTACCCAAGTCCCCCAATTTCTACCCTAAATTACATGTTTTAGGCTTAGGAATTCATTAGATGTTGATGAAAAATGAAGGAAACGAGTTAAAATTTACTAACCCATGAATTTTTGGTGAAGGATAGCTTCAATGGACGCCTAAGGACCTTGGAGAAGAAGAATTTCGTGAAAACTTATGAAAAATCCCAAAGCCACTGTTCTAGAAATTAAAATATATAACAGGGAAAAATTGCCCTTCCGCGAAGAGGTCGCGTTCGTGAAGGGTAGACTTGACAGACCATTGCGTTCGCGGAAGGGTGAAAACAAACATGCAGAGTAAAAAGGCCGGGGTCCAAAAATTGACCTACGCGAACGCGTGGGACATCACACGAACGCGATGAAGAAAACCTGCAAAGCTACGCGGACGCGGTCAAGTGTACGCGAACGCGAATAGGAAAAGAGGGCTAAGCCCTCAGGGTCAAATAACCCTACGCGATCGCGAGGGAATGGACATGAACGCGATGAAGGAAAAGTTTAAAGCTTTGCAAACGCGGAAGAGGCGCCGCGAACGCGAAGAACAAATGGACCTGCAACTGCTGAAGCCAAAAAACAGCAATCTTCCTAAGTTCAAAATCACTCCGAGACACCTCCAAAACACTCCCGAGCCCTCGGGGATCCTAACCAATCACATGCACTAACTCAACAACATTCTACAAACTTACCGTGTGAACAAATCGCCAAAATAACATCAAAAACCACGAATCAAACCTCAAACTCACTAGTTTTTCTTCAAACTTTACAAACTTTCAAATTTAGAGTTTTAAGTCTAAAATACGTCAAACGACGTCCAATTTCAACCAAACTTCACAGAAATATCTTAAACCACATATAAGACCTGTACCGGCTGCCGGAACCAAAATACGGGCCTGATACCAACACGTTCAAACAAATTTTCATTTCAATTTTCTTTATACATTTCAGAAAAACAATTTCTATAAGGATTTTTGACTTGGGTGTATGCCCGGATTTGCGAATATTTCTATAAGGATTCCCCGTTAGTTGGTGAAAGTTGGAAATTTAAAGGTGTGGAAAGTTCATAAGTTTTAACAGGATATGAGTTTGATGAGATCAGGTTCGGATTGCGGGAATTGGAATATCTTCGTTTTTATATATTTCATAATTGTGTGTAAAATTTGAGTTCATTACTGGTTGTTTGATATGTTCGGCGTGGGTTTTTAAATTTAGAAGTTCGAAGTTCATTCAAGTGTCTGATTTGAGGCATCAAGTATTTCCGTGTTATGATATGGGACTTGTTTGTATTTTCAGATGGGGTCCCGAGAGGATCGAAAGTGTTTCGGGCCTGGTTCAGGTTATTTTGGAAATTTTGTTAAGGATGGTTTATGAGCAGTCCTGGTGTGATCGCACCTGTGCAATGTTGGGCGCAGGTACAACGTCTCACAAGCGAGGCCGTGGTTGTAGAAGTGGAATGGCAGGATCAGGGTAGTGTCGTAGGTGCGACGCTATTTTTCGCACCTACATGATCACATATGGGGTGATGTGAATATAGAGGCGATGGCAGCACATAAGCGCATTTTTAACTCACACATGTGTGATCGCAGAAGCGGACTTTCTACCGCATGTGCGAGGGCAGGCTACTAGTGGTTATTCGTAGAAGTGAAACTTTTGCCGCAAAAGCAACGCCGCAAAAGAGGCTAAGTGGGTTGTAGATGCGACGATACTTGGGAGAAGCTGTATATCAAGGGTGTGTTGGTGTGCACCGTGTGAACTGTGACTTAGTTATTTCTGTGGTACTGTGTAGTTACCTAATCTTATCTGTAACCATGAAATCTCTATGTGCTAGAGTAATTGAGCTGTGATCCATGTTAGAAATCAATGTTTAGGACACATGATGGTACTGTTGGGACCCATAGAGGTCGTGTTACATGTTGAATTAATTGCTTAATTTGAAATTTATACTCGGTCACATCTATTATTTGCATATGATATATCAGTCTCTGTTTTCCTACATTCATACATCATATCATCACTATTTGGGGTTGATTATCATGATTCTTGTGAGCCTGAGAGATTGGAGAGATTGATGACTAAGTGAGATGGAGGGCTTGTTGTGAGCAATATTTATGGGATCCGGTTGAATTCCACGCCATGATTAATTGATTCATGCCAGGATTTGGCTTATTATAAAGCTTGGGCTGGATCGGCCCCTCCGAAGTATGCACAGCCACAGTGAGCGCAGTTGCTATGGATTTTTTGGCTAGATCTGCCCTGGATTCATTTTCATTGGGCTGGATCTGCCCTATATTTATTTATGTTTGGACTGGATTTGCCCTGTGCAGTAATGAGTGACTGAGTATGCTGAGTATTTAGCATGGTGAGTGAGAATACGAGTTAGTGAGATTGAGTACCCTGAGAGTTTGATTACATGATTTCATCACTGAGATACATTGCATTTGTCATTCGTACTTGAGATACAATCATAGAGATGCATTTCCTCATCCTACCCAATTTTGGTGACATTCATGATTTCACCTGAATAATTACAGGTATGCATATGGATGTACTTTCCTCATGTTATCTGAAAATTAAACATCTTATTTATTGTTGAAAGTTTATGGGAAAATAAAAAGTTTTCAAACTTACTCACATTTTTTTCTTTGATGTTTTCAGTGGAACATTTGGAATTTACTATTATACTTGAAAAGCATGTCTATTTTCTGTAACTGTGAACGAATTAATCATCTTATCCCTGAGTTATTTTCTTGTACCATTTTCATTATAATGTTATGAACTATGGCTGGTTATTGGAGTTGGACTTTGACCTTTGTCCCAGCTCATCACTACGTAGGCCTAAGGTTAGGTTTGTTACTTATTGAGTACATGAGGTCGGTTGTACTCATACTACACTTCTGCACCTTGCGTGCAGATGTTAGATGCTGATGTTGTTGCGTACGACATGAGCTGGATCTGAAGATGTACCTGCATTCCAGATATGGCTATCACTTGTCCTTGGTGGCAATAGATTCGAATTCTATTCATTTACATTTCAAACAAATGTTGTAATTATTTAAGTTCAGTCTTGTAAGAATCTATATCTTAGAAATTCATGATTTGTGCTATTAGTCCTTGGAAAATTCTTTGTATAAAAGTATTTGTATTATCATTTCTTCTCTTAATAAATCTCATTGAATTGGATAGTTGTTAATTGTCTTACCTAGCGGGTTGGGTTAGGTGCCATTACAACTAGTTGGATTTTGGATCGTGACCAATATTGTCCGTGATATATTTGATTGAATATTCTCTGTAAATCTTTCACACAAATTGATTGATGAGAATTCCGCAAGTAGCTGGATCCAAATATTTGTTTTCAATGAAACTCGTAATCACAACATAATTGATTCCTTGATCTTCGGTGGAATCTCGACGTGCATAATTGAGTCCGTGATTCTTGCTTCTAGATCTTGATTTGCATAATTGATTCCTTGGTTCTTGCTTCTAGATCTTCATTGGAATATTGAATTCCCTGCAAACAGAAGTAAGTTATTTTCCATCATTAAAACATATATCCAACAATCCCCCCTTTTTTATGATGACATATTAGCTTAATTCATTTTACTTCCCTATTTATCGTATCCTCAGTCGACTCCCCCTCAACGTGTTGTCAGGTACTTTGAGTTGGCTCCCCCTCATTATGTTGTCCATTAGTTGACTCTTGTTGAGTCAGTCTGTCATGACCTAAAATTCATGAAAGGTCTTGATGGCGCCAGACACCACTGTCAGGCAAGCCAACACTAAATGGTTAATTAAATTCTCATTTTAGGATTTATGAAAACATAAATTTCCTTCAATTTAACTAGTAACAAATGAACTTTATGGAATAATATTAACATTTTTTAATTTCAATACTAAATATCCCGTAATCATCCCAGAACCCGGTGTCACAAGTGCATGAGCATTTACTAGGAAGTAAAATAAAATACAATAACTGTCCAGAATACAAATTGGGACAGAAAAGAAGATACAAGTACTCTGAAGGAGACTCTGCTGGTTGTGGATCGTCTCACAAGATGCAGCTCACCTATGTCCCCATATCAACCACGCCGTTGCGCCCACAAGGCCATTATCCATACATGTACATGTACAACAAAATGTACAGCAAGTGTAGTATAAGTACCAAAATAACGCGTACCCAGTAAGTATCTCGTCTAACCTCGAAGAGGTGGTGACGAGAGGACGACTCCGACACTTAATAGTGGTCCAATAATATGATAATATGAATTTCTAATTAAGCATGACATACAATAAGACTCAGAACAAGAAATAACTGAACAAATCTTCCCCATAATTAAGAGCTTAAATCACTTCCTTCCTTTAAAACATGTAACCACACAAACAATGAATTTATACTAATTACAAAAGGGATTTCCAGTTCTATTATCACACATAAATAACACCAAGGACGTTCTGACCGATCCAACATAAATGTAAATTGTGCATTGACGAGGGTCGAATGGCACGAACCATAGATGCATCTATTACTCCACTCGCGAATCATGCATGCGACGCGGTTCCATTTAGATTTCTTAAGTTATTATAGTATTCTTCCATTCCTTTCAAAATATGAAGTTCAAATGAAAACCTTTAAGATCCCAATTTTATAAAAATTTCAACTCCTATATAAACATTTAGTAAGCAACTCAATCCCACTATTTCTCAAGGCAAACAATTAGCATAAATCGGTAACAATAGCAACAATACATGATGTAGGCCTAAAAATACCTGTACATAGGCATAGTTAGTAGCTATGTACGGACTCTCTTCACCTCGTGCATACGTAGCCCCAACAAATATAATCACATAATAATTTATTTTACCTATGGGGTTAATTCTCTCTTACAAGATTAGAAAAGAGACTTACCTCGCTCCGAAGTTCCTTCTCCGACTCCCAATCCTTTCCAATAACTCAAACTTATGCTCAATGCTCCAAAACTAGTCAATAAACTTGCAAACCCATAAATATACACCCTAATACTCATCATAATCTAATTTATAACAAATTCCATTTCGTTCTAAAAGTTGATAAAAACCACCCTCAGGCCCACGTGCCCGGATTCCAAAAATTTTCAAAGATAATCATTACCCATAACCTTATGAACTCAAATATATAATTTGTTCCCAATTCCATGTCCAATTTCGTGGTCAAATTCTAAAAATACCAAATTCTAGGTTTTCCACCAAAACTCCAAAATTTCTACTAATTTTCATGTTTAAATCCTTATACAAACCATTTACTTAACTTATAATAAGTGGGGATCACTTACCTTGAGTTGCTTGATAAAAATTTCCCCTTGAAGCTCTTCAAAATCTTCCAAACCAAATGAAAATGGGAGAAAAACGGTCCAAGTCCCGCTTTAAAGAAACCTCACTGCCCAGCAACATTTTTGCACCTGCAGATCTTAAGCCGCTTCTGCAGCACTCCTTCCGCACCTGCGGCTCTTGTCTCTTCTGCGGATACTGACATAGCACATGCATCATCACAGGTGCGCAAAATTTTTCCGCTTCTACGGTTCTCAGCAGCCTTGGCTCCTTCCACTTTTGCGAGCCATCTCCCGCACTTTCCAGATCGCGCCTGCATCCCTCTTTACGCAGGTGCGGTTATACCAGATACCCAGCTGCTTCAGCTCTTCCTCAAATTCAAATTTAAATCCGTTAACCATCCGTAGTCCACCCGAGGCCCCCGGGACCCCGTTCAATCACAACAACCAGTTCCAAAACATACTGCGGACCTGATTAAGGCCTCAAATCACATCAAGCAACGATAAAATCATGGATCACACTCCAATTCAAGCTTTATGAACTTTAGAGCTACAAACTTCTTCATTCAATACCGAAACCTATCAAATTACGTCTGATTGACTTCAAATTTTGTACACAAGTCACATTCGGCATTACAGACCTACTCCAACTTTCAGAATCGGAATCCAACCCCGATATCAAAAACTCCACCTCCGGTCAACTTCTCAAAAACCTTCAAATTTCCAAATTTTGCCAAATGACCCAAAATTGACTTACAGACTTCCAAATCCGCTTCCGGACACGCTCCCAATACTAGAAGCACCATGCAGGGCTATTCCCATACTCGGAATCCCAAACAGACATCGATAACACTAAAATTCACTTCAACCCAAATTTATGAATTTCTTCCAAAATGCCAATTTCCACAATAGGCGCTGAAACGCTCCCGGGTCATCCAAAACCCGATGCGAACAAAAACCCAAGTCCAGGATTACCATACGAACCCGTTGAAACTTTGAAATTCTGTGTCCGAGGTCGTTTACTAAAAATCACACTTTAGTCAATTCTTCCAAATTAACGCTGCCGAAATAAGAATTTTCTTTCCAAATCCACTATGAACTTCCCGGGATTCAATTCCGACCATGCATGCAAGCCATAATACCTGAAATGAAGCTGCTCAGGGCCTCAAACCTCCGAACAACGTTGTAGAGCTCAAAACAACTGGTCGGGTTGTTGCACAATCGATTGAGGCTTACTGATCCTTCCTAGCAGTTGACTCGATTTTCCTGCAAGTTAGTGGTAGCCTATTCTCCCCCTTTGTCATTAATCAAATAAAGAAATAAGCAATTTTAAATACTAGCAGATAGTAAGTTTAATTACAATCATCCAGATAGTATCCAAAAGCATGTTGGAAAAATAAAATATCTAGTAAATCCAAAAGAAATTGTCTAAGCAACCAACACAGATCTTCGACGAAGAAAATAGGTAAGGGTTTTGCAGATAGCTTCTTTGAGGTGATCAAAACTTGCATTCATTGTGACTGAGATTCCATCAACATGATCATAACTTCCTTGAAAGCTCTTACTGCCTTTTCTGCGGTCTTCGGAACCATGGCTCTATTGTTATGACACTTGGAAATAGACACATAGGGATATTGAAGGCCTCGAGGAGGTGAGTGATGACCATTCCGTAAGGGAGACTCGATGGATCTTCAGCACATTCAATCATATAATTGATTACCTAGGAGGAAAACATCACTTTGTGCTTGGTAAGAAGACAATAAACGAATAGATATCTATTTGAGATAAACTAGTGTAGGATCAGGTCTGGAAGAATGGTTGTGACAACAATATGTGCAAGAATACAAGTTTCAAAGTTGTTCACCAGGTCCTAATCGACTTGACAAAGGATCAGACAAGGAATCAACAAGGCATTTGTGTCTTGTTTGAACGACACTTCAAAATCTTCAGGACATGAATTTTTAAACAAAGCAGAGTAACCAGAACATTTACAATGATATGCTGACCTAGCACGAGTAATTCAATTTTATCATATTTTTGGGAATGAAGATTTACGTAGAACATACGAACAAGATCTTCATAGACTTTTGGAGTGGGTAGAACAAAGAAATTTCCCATGAAAACTAAAGAAATCTTTTACCTTGCAATTTAGGTCTTCTATCTCTTCCAAATTGATGATTCTTCCATGAGAAATTGATTTTCCTTTAAATGTGACGAACTTGTCTCTGTTGGGTGAATCCCAGTAGTTCAGCTTTGACTCTAGCGCACTGTCCAGGTGTATCATCACTTTCTTTGGGGTATAAGCTTCTACTCCTGCTTCCATGAGGTGCTTTCATAGGGCCTTTTTGGTTCAAGCTTCATGTAGAGGTTTTCTTGAGAAGATGATAAACCCTCAGAGTGTTTAGAGCAAATGGTAACTTGTTCTGATGGTGGAGAGGGGGGTTTTCCTTGAACTTGGTTCTTGAGGCAGAATGGTTTCACGAAGCTTTAGCCATTTTAGAGTTATGGAGTAGATTACATAGTGAGGGATCAAAGAAGAGGCAGACTTATAGAGATTAAGAGAGGTGTGACAAGGCGGAACTGAACCAACATGAGTGATGGCTGCAGAGAAAAGCAACAGACACGACTAATTGATTCAATTTCCTTTTCGATTTACCAAAAATTTGAAAGAAATTCTAAAAACGGAAGAGCTTAATTAATTCAACAAGCAATAATAGTGAAATACACAGTCTAGAAGATTTTTTTTACCAAAATCATTAAAACACGCAATCTTTGAAATGTACCAAAATTTCAATGCCTTAATTTGAAAAAGTAATAATACTAAGTAAATCCTTAAGGTTTTGAAATTTGTTCTCTAGAAGGGACTTAGTGAAAGTATCAGCTAATTTATTTTCATTACTAACAAAGGATAATTCAATGTCACCCTTAAGAACATGGTCTCTAATAAAATGATGCTTGATATTTATATGCTTTTCCCTAGAATGATGCACTTGATTTTTTATAGAAGATGGCACTTGAATGATAACAGAAAACTGTAACAGGCTTAAAGGATAGATCATAGTAACTTACTTGGTAAGTCATCCAAAGTAGTTGAGCACAACATTGTCCGATAACAATGTATTCAACCTTAGTTGTAGATAATGCAACTTATCCCTATTTCTTATTGTTCTAGGAGATAAGCTATTTTCCAAGTAATTGACAAGTTTCACTAGTGATTTTCCTATCATCTTTATCTCCTGCAAGATCTGCATCTGAAAAACCATCAAGCTTAAAATTGTTAAGAAATGGATATCATAAACCATGTGATGTTGTCCCAATGAGATATCTAATCATTCGTTTCACTGATGTTAAGTGCGACTCCACGGGAGCTGCTTGGAACCTGGCACATCAGAGGCACCTTAGTGCAAGAAGTGTCATCCGACACCGCTTCGTCAAAAAATATCATTAAATATACATTATATTAAATATATAATATTTTAAATAAGCTCTATAATGTCACAACCCAAAACTAACCCCGTCGTGGTGGCGCCTATCGTGGAACTAGGCAAGCTGACACATTAACAAAAACAAATTGATTTTTCATTATTAAGAGATAATTTCAAGTTTTTCTTTATAAAACATTCGCAAAGGAGTTCAAATTAAAATAAAAGTGCGAAAAAGAAAAGCCCGACATCGAGGTGTCACTAGTCATGAGCAACTACTACAATTTGTCTGGCAATACCGAGACTAACATAGTATGGAGAATAACAAAATACAACTAAAGGAAGATAAGAGGGAGAAAAGCAGGGCTGCAACCTCCGTGCAGCTACCTTGCTATCTCGGAAAATCTGCAACCGGAATAATCAATAGCTACTACCGTGTCCAGAAACGCCTGGATCTGCACACAAGGTTCAGAAGTAACGTGAGTACGCCAAATCAGTAAGTAACAACAGTAAATAAAGACCGAGAAGTAGTGACGAGCAATAATGCAAGTAAAGTTCATATCACAAAAACTTAGTAAAATACGTCATGCTTTTAAAACCAGAGTTTGAATCAAATCAGCTCGTTTAAATCCAGTTCCAGTAAAATCATTTAAAACTTCTTTCAATAAAATTCAAATAAAGGTTGAATGCAAAGGTGAGCAAACAAGATGAAATCATAAACATCCCCTCAGGAAAAACATCACTCACATACAGCCCCTCGGGCAAACCTCACCATCACTCATATACAGCCCATCGGGCAAACCTCATCATCACTCATTCCTCCCAGTCACTCAGCACTCGGCACTCGCACTCAGTATGTACTTACGCTCACTGGGGTGTGTACAGACTCCGGAGGGGCTCCTTCAGCCCAAGCGTTATATCAAGCAAATCATTACATAAATCAATGAGGCCCTAGACTTATATCAAACATGCTACGGCGTGCAATCCGATCCTATAAATATCCTCGCAAATCACCTCAGCCTCACTCAGTCATAAACCTATCAAGCTTCTCGGTCTCTCAGAAAACAATGTATTAAGCCCAAACAACATTTATATGATGCATCAAAATAGAGTAGTAGAGGCTAAGTTATGGAGTAAATAAGTATAAACATGACTGAGCCTAGATTTCCAATCTAAAACAAAAAGAGGATTGCAAGAAAAGACCTCTAAAGATCCAAACAATACTGGCATAAGGCCTAAACATGGCATCCAACCTGATTTACATAAATGCTCTCTAAAATACATAAGAATAACATAGTTTCAACAAAATATTCAACTTCACAGTTTCTATAGGACGGACCAAGTAAGATTCCCCAACAGTGCACGCCCACACACCCATCACGTAGCATGTGCATCACCTCAAAATAGTCACATGACAAAACATTCGGGGTTTCATACCCTCATGACTATATTTACAATCGTTACTTACCTTAAACCGATCAAATCTCTACTCCGTGATGCTCTTTCCTCTCGACTCGGCCTCCAAATGCTCCAAATCTATTCACAACCAGAACAATACCATAAATATATTCTAAGGAATGAATTCCACAAGAAAATTTACCAAATTAGACCAAAATCCCAAAACTGGCTCAAACCCGGCCCCCGGGCCCACATCTCGAAATTCCACAAAGATTACAAAAACTTGAAAGCCCATTCACTCACGAGTCCATACATACGAAATTTATCAAAATCCGACATCATTTAGTCCCTCAAATCCCCAAATCAAACATTCGAAAATCCCAAGCCCTAACCCCTCATTTTCACCCCTAATTCCCACTAATTAAATGATAAAACAACGAAAAATAGCCATAGATAGGAGTATTAGAGCTCAAGCAACTTACCTCACTGAAAACTCCTTGAACCTCCCTTCAAAATCACTCCAAAAGCTCTAAAAACCGACTTATAAATGGTGGAAATGAACCAAAATTCGCGAAGTCTCCTTTTTATACTTCCTGCCCAGGCCTTTTGCAACTGCGGCCAAATATCCGTACTTGCAGTTTCGCTTCTGTGGAAAATCCTCTGCACCAGCAAAAAATCACTTAAGTCCTTCATCAGCACCGGCGCCCCAGGTTCCGCACCTGGGGGCACGCTTTTCTTCGCTGATGCGAAATTGACTCAACTCCGCTCTTCCGCATCTGCGCCCCAGGTCTCGCACCTGTAAAATCGCAGATGCGACCACTCATACGCACCAACGAATCCATACCTGTCCTTCCACTTCCAAATCTTTGGCTACCCAAGTGCACCTGTGACCTCGCACATGCGGCTCCCCATCCGCAGGTGCGGAAAACACCAGCAACTTCAGAAACCAGCAGATCAACCATCTCCCAACATCAACAATTGATCCGTTAACCACCCGAAACTCACTCGAGGCCCTCGGGACCTCAACCAATCATACCCAAGTCATATAACAACATAGGAACTTAGTCTCACCTTAGAATCACTCAAAACAACATCAAAACATCAAATTACCCTCGGATTCAATCATAAGAACTTTTAAACTTCCAAATACCGCAAAGGACGCCCAAAACCTAACAAACCACGTGCGAATGATCTCAAATTTTACACAAACGTCAAAAATGACATTACGAACCTACCCCATTTCAAGAAATCCATTCCGACCCCGATATCAAATTTTCTACTGCCGACCATAATTGCCAAATTTCTAACTTTCGCCAATTCTAGCCTAATTCTACTACCAACCTCCAAATCACATTCCGGATGCACTCCTAAGTCCAAAATCACCTAATGGATCTAGCCGAACCATAAATCCAAATCCGATATTGTTTGCACATAGGTCAACATCCGGTTGAATTTTCCAACTTAAGCTTCTAAAATAGGAGACTAAGTGTCTCATTCCACTCCGAAACCACTCCGGAACCGAACCAACCAACCCGATACAATAAAATACAGTTGAATAACACATAAAGAAGCAAAAATGGGGGAAACAGGTCTATAGCCGATGAAACGACCGGCCGGGTCGTTACATCCTCCCCCTTTTAAACAAACGTTCGTCCTCGAACGAGTCTAGAAACATACCCGGAGTCTCAAATAGGTGTGGATATCTTCTCCAAATCTCCCGCTCGGTCTCCCACGTGGCCTCCTCCATAGGCTGACCCCTCCACTGCACCTTCACTGAAGCTATGCCCCTTGTCCTCAACTTTCAAACCTACAGATCCAAAATAGCCACCGGCTCCACATCATATGTCATATCACCCTCCAACTGAACCGTGCTGAAGTCCAAAACATAGGACGGATCACCAATATACTTCCGGAGCATGGAAACATGAAATACCGGATGCACACTCGACAAGCTGGATGGCAAAGTGAGCTTATAAGCCACCTCCCCTATCCTCTTAAGCACCTCAAATGACCCAATTAACCGGGGGCTCAACTTGCCCCTCTTCCCAAACCTCATAACACCCTTCATGGGTGATACCTTCAGCAAAACATCTCCTTAACCATAAAAGACACATCAGGGACCTTCCTTTTCGCATAGCTCTTCTTCTTAGACACCGTCGTGCGAAGGCGTTCCTGAATCTATTTCACCTTATCTAATGCATCCTGAACCAAGTCTGTACCCAAGAGCCTAGACTTACCCGGCTCAAACCATCCTACCGGAGATCTACACCTCCTCCCAAATAAAGCCACATACGGAGCCATCTGAAATTCAATTGATAACTATTGTTATATGGAAACTCCGTGAGCGCCAGAAACTTGTCCCATGAACCACAAAAGTCAAAGACACAAGCGCGCAACATGTCCTCCAATATCTGAATAGTACGCTCAGGCTGCCCGTCCTTTTGAGGGTGAAAAGCTGTGTTCAACTCAACCTGAGTACCCATTTCTCGCTGCACGGCCCTCCAAAACTGTGATGCGAACTGAGTACCTCTACCTGAAATGATGGAAATTGGGAAACCATGAAGGTGAACAATCATTCAAATATAAATCTCAGCAAACCGCTCTGAAGTGTAAGTAGTACCAACAGGAATGAAGTGCGCGAACTTGGTTAGCCGATCCACAATAACCCAGATAGCATCAAACTTCCTCGATGTCCGTGGGAACCCAAATATAAAGTCCATGGTGATCCGCTCCCATTTCCACTCCGGAATATCTAATCTCTGAACCAAGCCACCCAGTCTCTGATGCTGATACTTAACATGCTGATAGTTGAGGCACCGAGCTACAAACTCAACTATATCTTTCTTCATCCGCCTCCACCAATAGTGTTGTCTCAAATCCTAGTACATCTTCGCGGAACCTAGATGGATGGAATACTGTGATCTGTGGGCCTCCTCAAGGATCAACTCTCGAAGCCCATCTACATTAGGCACACATATTCAGCCCTGCATCCTCAACACACCGTCATCACCAAGTCACATCCCCAGCATCACCTCTCCGAACCCTGTCATGAAGAACGTGCAAGTGGGGGTCATCATATTGACGCTTCCTGATACGGTCATAAAGAGAAGACCTGGAGACCACGCAAGACAATACCCAACTCGGCTCCAAAATATCAAATCTCACAAGGTGGTTTGCTAAGTCCTGAACATCCAATGCCAATGGTCTCTCTGCTGCCGAAAGATACGCTAAACTCCCCAAACTCTTTGCCCGACTCAAAGCATCGGCTACCATGTTCGCCTTCCCCAGATTGTACAAAATAGTGATATCATATTCCTTAAGAAGCTCCAACCATCTCTGCTGACGCAAATTAAGATCCTTCTGCTTAAACAGATGTTGTAGACTCCGATGATCAGTATAGATCTCATAATGAACCCCAAACAAATAATGATGCCAAATCTTCAAGGCGTAAACAATGGCTGCTAACTGAAGATCATGGACATGATAGTTCTTCTCATGGGTCTTCAACTGGCGCGAGGTATAGACAATCGCCATACCCTCCTACATACGAACACATCCAATGCCTATTCTCGAGGCATCATAATACATGGTGTAAGAACCTGAATGGTCAAGGCAGTCTTGAGCTACTGAAATCTCTCCTCAGACTCATCCGACCACCTGAATGGTGCACCCTTTTGGGTCAATTTGGTCAAAGGCGATGCAATAGATGAAAATCCCTCAACAAAGCGACGATAATAACCCACCAAACCAAGAAAACTCCTAATCTCTATGGCTGAGGATAGTCTAGGCCAAATCTGCACCACCTCTATTTTCTTCAGATCCACCTGAATACCCTCAGTGCACACCACGTGCCCCAAGAATGCTACTGAACCGAGCCAAAAATCACGCTTGGAGAACTTTGCATAAAGCTTCTCCTCCTTTAATCTCTGTAATACAATCCTCAAATAATGAGCATGCTCCTCCTGGCTATGAGAGTACACCAGGATGTCATCAATGAATACAATAACGAAGCAGTCCAAATAGGGCTGGAATACACTGGTCATCAAATGCATGACCGCTGGTGGGACATTGGTCAGCCCAAAAGACATTACCAAGAACTTACAATGGCCATAATGGGTCTTGAAAGGTGTCTTAAGAATGTCTGAATCCCGAATCTTCAGCTGGTGATACCTGGATCTCAAATCAATCTTGGAGAACACCCTCGCTCCTTGAAGCTGGTCAAATAAATCATCAATACGAGGCAAGGGATACTTTTTCTTGACTGTGACCTTGTTCAACTGCATGTAATCAGTGCACATCCTCATGGAACCATCCTTCTTTACAAATAGAACTAGTGCACCCAAGGTGACAGTCTCGGCCAAATAAACCCCTTATCAAGGAGTTCCTGAAGTTGTTCTTTTAATTCCTTCAACTCCTCCGGTGCCATACGATACGGTGGAATAGAAATGGGCTGAGTGCCCAACACCAAATGAATACCAAAGTCAATATTCCTATCTGGCAGCATGCGCGGCTGGTCTGCAGGAAACACATCCAGAAAATCACGTACTACTGGAACAAAATCAATGGTAGGAGTCTTTGCACTAATATCCCTCACAAAAGCCAAATAGGATAGGAAACCCTTCTCAACATACGTTGAGCCTTCAAGTACGAAATTACCTTGCTGGGTACATAGTCTATAGAACCGCTCCACTCAACCCTCTGAAATACCGTCATCGCCAACATCTGGTCTTAGCGTGGCAATCTAGAAGAGCATGACATGGAGAACCAACCAATACCCAATATCACATCAAAGTCAACCATACTGAGTAACAAAAGGTCAAATCGGGTCTCCAGACCCTCAATAGTCACCACACACAACCAATGTACGCGGTCCACAATAATAGTATCGCCAATAGGAGTAGATATATGAACAGATGAAACTAAAGACTCACGGAGCATATCCAGAAAATGAGCAAAATATGAGGAAACATATGAATATGTGGAACCAGGTTCAAATAATACGGAGGCATCTCTATGACATACTGAGACAATAAATGTAACCACTGTATCTGAAGCAATAACATCTGGTGTGGATGGGAGTTCATAAAAACAGGGCTGACCACCACCTGATCGACCTCCCCCTCTAGGGTGATCCCTAGCTGACTGACCTCCACCCCTAGATGACCGGGCGGGTGGTGAACTAACTGGTGCCATAGTCGATGGCTGACTCATTTACTAAGGCAGACCCCCATGATGATGAGGACACTGCCTCCACATATACCCAAAATCCCCACACTCAAAACAACTCCCTGGTGCTGGTGACGGGGACTGAAGAGAACCCCTAGAACCGGGATAACTGGCAGAAGAACCTGGCATAAAAGAGCTTTGAACTGATGGAGCACGGGACGAACTCTAGGCTGGACGGGCACTAAGTGATGAGTAGCCCTGATGAGAACTGTGAGAACCATGGCCCGATGATGCACCATAGTGAACTGGACGAGCTGACTGAGTATGCCTGACTGGACGACCTATGTCGTGCTGAAACTGACCCCCATGAGAAGCACCACTAAATCCACCCTGTCCACGAACCATCTCAATTTCTCAAGAAATGTCGACAACCTCATCAAAGGAAGCACCAGACACTCTCTCTCTGGTCCTAAGAATTCGAAGCTGAAAATCGAGGATATCTATAAACCTCCTGATCCTCTCTCCGTCTGTGGGAACCAACCATATTGCATGATGGGCCAACTAGGAGAACCGCATCTCATACTGTGTCACAAATATATCACCCTGACAAAGCTGGTCAAACTTCTCTGTGGAACTAAGATATAAACTTCTCCAGAAAGAGAACGGAGAACTACTACCAAGTAAGGGGTGTTGTGCCAATCGGCCTACGCCTCTCGTAATCCTCCGACCAACTAAATGTAGCCCCAGAGAACTGGAAAGTAGTGAATGAGACCCCACTGGTCTCCATAATACCTGCTGTACAGAGCATTCTCTGATACTTATCCAAGAAACCTTATGCATCCTCACCCTCTGCACCACTAAAAGATTGAGGCCGGAGTCTCCAAACCTCTCCAATCTACGCTGCTCATCCTCAGGCATAATAGGAACTACATAGTCCTGAGCAGCTGCAACCGGATGGGTTGGTAGTGCCCTTGGTTTCTCGAGTCACTGAACCACCTGCTCCGATGTGCAGGCGGCAGGAGTCTGAGTGCCTCCCCCGGCCTAAGAAGTAGATGCAGCTGTAGAAATAGAGACCGCCTGAGCAATGCCAGTACATACTGATAAGATCTGAGCTAGGGTCTCCTCCAGGCCAGGAATCACACTTGGCACAGGTGTCCCGCTGGGGCATCTGCGACTTGACCTGGTCTGGAGCAACTGGAGGGTCTACAAGTACTTTCCTTGCTGTTGTGCTAGCTGCACCTCTACCCTTACCACGGCCTCGACCGCGGCCTCGGCCTCTCATGGGCCTGGCTGGTAGTACAGGTGGCTGGTTGTCAGGCCCGGAGATTGGGGACGAGACCGACATTCGGTGCCTCGTCTATCCTTGCATACGAACTTGCGACTCCGGAATTCTAGACATATAATGTCATACTTTGGACAGGGGCAACATTGCAAGATAACTTGTGAAGCAAAATATAAAACTGAATAGATACTAACCTAAATAAATGTCAACATAAATCTGGGCCGACAAGGCCATCATAACTACTATAACTGCAAGCCAACAAAATATACGTACAGGGCCTACAAGCCCAACATACTGCACTAACTGACAAGATATGTCTACAAGCCTCTACTGATGGATATATTGTGATCGGAACAGGGCCCCGACCTACCCATAACCTATCTACATATATACACAAGATTTACACAAAACTTATTGACCCGGAAACTTTGAAGGACCGGGAGCTTATCGATAAAGCTGAACTCGGGCAACACCTACTGAGGAGGTCTACCCGTCTGTCAGTCTAAACCTACACGTATGAAATGCAGCGCCCCCAGGAAGGGACGTCAGTACAAAATAATGTACAGAGTATGTAAGACAGTATACTGCAAGCTTAAACTGAACTGGTAATATAATAACTAAAAGCAACTGGGGGTCAAAGATAATTTGAAGATATGCTAACCTGCTGATACTGACTCTATTATAGTAAATAAAATAGTTGTCCGGGCATATAAGGCTCGATATATATATATATATATATATGTATGTATATATATATATATATATACTTTGTCGTAGTAGGCTCTCTCATAGGCGCTCGCCACACTAGGCTCTTTATCTCGGCCAACTGGGCTCGCTTATAGACGATAGGTCACAGTAGGCTCGGTATATAACTTACCATCTGATCAGAGGTTGCCCAATAGGGGCCTGCCCATCGATTATAGCTCGATGGTAATGAAAATACTGTAATACTATATATATAGACTCTCTGCTCTCTTTACTAGAAAAAGAAATACTCAAATGAATATGAAGTCTCGATAAAGAGAACATTGTAACTTACAAAACTAGAAAAATATACGTAAATTCAGGGATATGGATTTTTCTTTATGCTTTGTTATCAAACTCGTGTAATTACGAGATCATTCCAAAATGAAAGAAGGGCTTAGCCTTAACATACCTGGAGTAGGGAAAAATTCCGTATGATATTCTTGGAAAAGGTTGCACCGTACTCCTTTAGAACCGCAAAATTTTACGTTGCTAAGGTTCTAATAATTCTTGTTGGAATCGATTTGATCGCAAGAATTTTGTTTGTAGGAAATCTCTAATGTTCTAGTTGTAGGAACTTTGTAGCAATTTTGTAAGAACTTTTGTTGCTAAGGTACCAAACCTCCCATCTGATTGTAGTATTGAAAATGTTAGAAAGGAAGTGGTGATCCCATTTGATTGTAGTATTGGAATTTTTAGAAATGAAGTAGTGTGTAACTAATAGTTGCCACCTAATGAAAATTGACTAAGAGTCACTTCTCCAAGAAGTGGCTTGCTTCCACGTGGGGGCTGGGGTAGGGGTGGGGTGAAAAATTTAATCTTTATCCAGTTATTAGGTAGTTAGGTAATGTCCCGATACCCGGCAATTAACCAATTACCCACATAATCAAGAATTGTCTCATATTACTTAACATTGTACTTATTTTTGATATACTTTATACACCATACTATGATGGTCATATGGTACCTTGAATGGTACTAGTCCATAAATATCGAGTATTATAGCTCGGACCGTATATTATCCCAAATCGGCAACCTTTAATGAAACTCATTTTCTTTAATTCGTGTACCCCTTATCCTTCATGGCACTTACTTATCGCTTGTTATAAATAGCATAAAACATGCTAACCTTAAGATAATCGCATCCTTGAGTCTATGCCAATTAACTGAAGATGAAACTTTAACGTACGAGAAACGCGAGATGTAACATTGGTCACCCTGTCCGGTAGTGCGACTCCTCACCATTTGTGAGAGAATGCAACAATAGAAGTTTAGTTACCATTATCAATGGATTCGCACAACAAGAATTCAAGAATGTGAGGTTTTTCCTAAGGTTCTGCAGCCGCTCGAAGATAAGTACGAACGTCTCTGTACCAATCCACAAGACTCTACTAAACCTGCTCATGGCTAGTGAGACTTATGTAACCTAGGCTCTGATACAAACTTCTCATCACCCAAAACTAACCCCGTCATGATGGTGCCGATCGTGGAACTAGGCAAGCCGACACATTACCAAAAACAAATCAATTTTCATTCTTAAGAGATAATTTCAAGTTTTTCTTTATAAAACTTTCGCAAAGGAGTTCAAATCAAAACATTTAAATAAAATCCCGACATCGGGGTGTCACTACTCATGAGCAACTACTACAATTTGTCTAACAATACCGACACTAACATAGTCTGGAAAATAACAAAATATAACTGAAGGAAGATAAGAGGGAGAAAAGCAGGGTTGTGATCGCCAATGCAGCTACCTTGCTATCTCCGAGAATTTGCAACAAGAATAATCAATCGCCGCTACCGTGTCCAGAAACACCTAGATCTGCACACAAGGTGCAGGGAGTAACGTGAGTATGCCAACTTAATATGTAACAACAGTAAATAAGGACTGAGAAGTAGTGACGAGCAATAATGAAAGTAAAGTTCATATCACAAAAAACTCAGTAAAGTACGGCATGCTTTTAAAACCAGAGTTTGAATCACACCAGCTCGTTTAAATCTAGTTCCAGCAAAATACTTTAAAACATCTTTCAACAGCTTTCAAACAAAGGCTCAATGCAAAAGTGAGCAAAAATGATGAAATCATTAACAGCTCCTCGGGTAAAATATCACTCATATACAGCCCCTCAGGAAAACCTCACTATCACTCATGCCTCCTAGTCACTCAGCACTAGGCACTCACACTCAGTTAGGTACATGCGCTCACAGGGGGTGTGTACAGGCTCCGGAGGGGATCTTTCAGCCCAAGCGCTATATCAAGCCAATCATGGCATAAATCAATAAGGCCCTCGGGCTATATCAAACATGTTGCGGCATGAAACCCAATCCCATAAATATCCTAAAAAATAAGGCCCTCACCCTCACTGTCACGACCCAAAATCCCTAAGGCCTTGATGGCGCCGGACACAAGGTCAGGCAAGCCAAAACATTATTGAAATAACTTTATTGTTTTTAACATTTTCGAAATCTTTACTTTCTCTTGCATCTCATAATCAAACAAATAAATTTTAGTAAGCTTAAATGTGACAGCACATCAATTTAATTTAATGAAGTAAATCCCAACACGTTCCCAGAACCCGGTGTCACAAGTACATGGGCAACTTTTATGAAACTTTCAAATAATACAAAGCCTGTCCGAAACACAACTGGACAAGGAAAATTAAAATGAAATAGATACAATATGAAGGTGACTATGTCAGCTCCGGATCGCCTCTGAAAGATGCAGCTCGTCTAAGTCTCCGAATCCTCCACATTTGCCATGAAGGTACCTGTGCAATAAAATGCACAGCAAGTCCAGCATGAGTAAGAAAATAATGTGTACTCAATATGTTGCCTGCCTAAACTCAGAGAGGTAGTGACGAGGGGGCAAATTAGACTCTTACTAAGGTCCGACAATTCAACATGTGACAGAATATGATGAAATACAATAGACATGAAAGACAGTGAGCAACAAGTACATAGCACATATCGGAATCCAGCTAATAACATAAAGGAACAACAAGGTACTAAAATCTCCTTTTAACATTACCTGACACTCTAGTTACAAGTGACTCAGAACTCAAGTGATCATACACATAACATGACAAGACAACTGGCCGGAGTCAACAAGGTGGTCAGAGGGACTGGGGTCATAAAGCTATCCCACGATCGTGAATCATACCTGCGACTCGCGTGCTGACTCGATACAATAATAAGCTACCCCACAATCGCGCATCATCCCCTGCGACTCGTGTGCTGACTCGATATAATAAGCTATCCCGCGATCGCGCATCATCCATGCGACTCGTGAGCTGACTCGATAATAATAATAATAAGCTATCCCACGGCCGTGCACCATAAATGCGGATCGCGTGCTGACTCGATATAATAATAATAAGCTATCCCACGGTCGCGCATCATACTAGCGACTCGTGTGCAGACTTGATAAAAATATATATTTAACATAAGTTCCCCTCGATCGCGAATCATGCCTGCGACTCAAGTGCTGAAACATTTCCATACGTTTAAATCCATTTTTATTAAGAACAATAGTTTTTCTCATGAAAAATAGTAAAAATCCGTATTCAAAGAAGCATGAAACATAAGTTTCGAAATCATTTGTTTTTGAAAACTCATTTGTCAAATTTAACGGTATTCCTCGATTCGACCAAATCCAGGTACACATATATTTACAGCGGAAATAAATTCTCTTTAGAAGGTTAACAGTATGAACTCTTTAGAAATTCTCTTTAGAAGCATGAAACATAAGTTTCCTTTAAATATTTAACTATGTTTTCGGTCATATAAAGAATCCAATAATATAGGCAGGGTTTGGTTGTACGCACATAAAGCATGATAGTGGGTCCTAGACTACCCTGACATAAGCATATTAGTAGCTATGCACGGACTCCCG
This sequence comes from Nicotiana paniculata, assembly GCA_005239505.1. NCBI lineage: Eukaryota > Viridiplantae > Streptophyta > Magnoliopsida > Solanales > Solanaceae > Nicotiana > Nicotiana paniculata. The sequence goes on along the minus strand of ML343961.1, from coordinate 42,000 downwards.
TCACCTCGTGTGTACGTAGCCCCCGAAGATAACAACATATACTGAAATAATTCAACTAGGGGGGCGATTTCCCCTCACGAAATTAGAAAGGAGACTTACCTCGCTCCGAAGTTCCAACACCGGCTTCCAAGCCCTTCCGATGACCCCAACAGACGCACCACGCTCCGAAACTACCACATAAATGACAATGCAATGAAAATTCATCCAAATACTGTCATCCAATTCAGATTATATATTTTCCCAACCCCGCTCGGAGAAATGACCAAGATGCCCTCGGGCCGACATGCCCGGAAATCTGAAATTCTCGAAGATACATTCTACCCATGGCCTTACTAACTCAATTATATAATTTACTCTAATGTTCATGCCCAATTCGTGGCTAAAAATCAAATTTTACCAAATTCTAGTTTTATTCAAAATTTTACAATTTTTCCACCAATTTCATGCTCAAAAATCCATGCAATATCTTGTAATTGACCGTAGAACAAAGTAGAAGAACTTACCTCTTGAAGCTTGGTGAAATCCCCCTTGAAAGCTCTTCAAAAATAGCCTATATCATGAAGAAAATGAAAAAAATGAACTATACTCTCGCTTAAAAACAATCTGCCAAGGCCCCTTTTCCGCACATACGGCTCCTTCATCCGCACATGCGATCACATAGGTGGGACAGATTCAGCGCACCTGCGACTTCCCAAATCTCTAGCCAAATCGCACCTGCGCACTATTTCCCGCGCCTGCGGCTTCGCAGGTGCAGAATTTTCATCGCACCTGCGGTTCCCAGCCAGGCCAAGCCAAATTCGCACCTGCGACTCCCAGGCCGCACCTGTGGTCAATTCCTCGCAGGTGCGGTTTCACGAAATGACAGCAGAAACCAGCCCCTTTCCAACCTTCAATTTGATTTGTTAACCACCCGGAATCCACCCGAGGCCCCCGGGACCCCGTCCAATCATCCCAACCTGCCCTAAAACATAACACGGACTTGCTCCAGCCCTCAAATCATATCAAACAACACCAAAATCAAAAATCGCACTCAAATCCAATTCTTTAAGGATTTAGAATTTCAAGCTTCTACACGCGATGCCGAAACCTATCAAATCACGCCCGACTTGCCTCAATTTTTGTACACAAGTCTCATTCAACATTATAGACTTGCTCCAACTTCCGGAATCGCATTCCGACCTCGATATCAAAAGTTCCACTTCCGACAGATTTTCCAAAAACCTTCAAATTTCTGTCTTTAGCTAAATGACCTCAAAATGACCTCCGGACATCCGAATTCACTTCCGATCGCTCTCCCAATTCAAGAATCACCAGAAGAAGATTTTCCCAGACTCGGAATCCCAAACGGAAATCAATATCATTGAAATGTGCTTCAAGCCAAACTTAGGAAATTTCTTCAAAAATGCTGACTTCCATAATATGCATTGAAATGCTCCCAGGTTATCCAAAACCCGATCCGGACGTACACCCAAGTCCGAAATCACCATACAAACTTTCTAGAACCTTCGAATCCTGATCCGAGGTCATTTACTCAAAATTCCAGTCTTAGTTGATTTCTTCAACTTAAGGCTTCTGAAATGAGAACTTTCCTTTAAATTTAACTACGAACCTCCAGAATTTCAACTCTGACCATACACACAAGTCACAATACACGAAATGAAGTTGTTCATGACTCCCAACTGCTGAACGACGCGCTGGATCTCAAAACGACCGATCGGGTCATTACATTCTCCCCCACTTAAACCCACGTTCTTCCTCGAATGTGCCAAGAACTGCTCTGGAGTTACCTGAAATCATTGTTTAACATCTCGAGCACCTGCCCGTGCTACCACAACCCAGTCGAGCACAATAGCTTGATCAAAGCTGGAGATTTCTTCTATATTCATATAATAAGCTCAGAATTCATTCAAACACCTGAAATTTCTCTAGCCATGCCTAGTTTCAATATATATAAGCACTGCATCAACTAGCACACGATATACCCGATCATAATTGCATACCCTTGCTGAATCGGCACCATGCACCGCACAACTCATCATCTGTCCACAATGACGCTCCCTGGACCTTAATGGCCAAAATTCCACGAGTCTGATGCTCCCAATGCACCTCATAACAACTATACATACATCCTGCTATAATGCTAACGACACTACCACAACGGAGGAAATGTGAAAAAATTCATACTCAGCCGCAGAGTTAACAAATCCTTGAATACCTCATCTTGACTAGAATCATCACTTTCCTTATGAACCTGGATGATGGTATTTGTTCATTAATATACACCCACATAACCTTATCGTACTGATCCTTGATCCGATGATCTCGTCCCACCCAGTATGAACTGCTCAGGCAGTAAATCACCCCAAACATGGCTAACAACCTCACATGATACCACATCGCGACAATAGGCCATAACTCGAACATGATATATATAGAAACGACTCAGGATGGAACTATTCGGCTCACTCAACTAATATGAATTCTTACTGAAAATAGTAAATAAAACACAAGAAAATAAATACATATTAACCCTTCTTATCATCGCACTATTGCGGTGTGCGACCCGATCCAAATAACATACTTGTGACGGCGTACCACCCGATCCCAAATAACATCACCGTGGTGGCGTGCCACCCGATCCAAATAACATACCTATGGCGGCATGCCACCCGATCCCAAATAAAATACCTGTGGCGGCGTGCCACCCGATCCCAAATAACATAAAACTCGTGTAAGGAAATATATACAGAGTTGATTGCTCACTATTACAAATCATCGAATATCGATCACAAGCACACTGAGTCCATAATATCATCTTGGGGAGACTGATAAAGCCGTAGGCTATAAAACTCAAGCACAACTGAGGTGCGATATATATACATATAGATACACTCTGGATCTCAAGAGCTATCTGCTCACATAGCATCCCCACTACGTGGGACCTTAACACATAAGGAATTCTCAATCTGTTTTCACAACTCGCACGGCACAACCACCATAACACATAAATTCGACGAAGACAGAAAAAAATCCGTTGTTCTAATATATTTCCATGAAAAGAGCTCCACTGAAAGGAACATGCCTGGCTCGTACGGAGCCCATAATCATAAACAAATCCATCCACAAACATCGAGCCACCTTGCTCGCACCAAACTTAACTATTTTAGCTTTTACCTGGGTCAACATTAACCCTACCTTTTCTCATAATACACGAGAACAACCGCCATCACCTGAACACCCCAAAATCCATAATCGACTGAACCGAACGCCCTCCAGGCATAAATTATCAATTAAGCAATATTGCACTTTTTCATACTCAGTCCAAATCTGAATTCCATCAAGTGACTACATTTCACACTTTATACACTCTTTTCGCGGTGATGCTTCCATGACCTCCCACACAAGGCAACCAGTTTGCACATACATGACACCGACCATACTAAGGCTGCAAAGCACATCAATAACCAATGACTAGGGTATAAAGCCTCTTCCACCGAATATCGATCTCAGGCGACACTGAAGATAATACTAGCTTATACTGAACTTTCGAATCACTCTGTCTTGCTCTTCCGAGCTCATGACATCCTTATAAACATCAGACCTGAATCTCGACTCTTACTCTCAGCTACATACTGCTTCCAGCACTTAACATACCAACATGAGGTAGCACAAGAATCACATCATAGCTTTCGAACCACCAATGGGGTGAACAGTTCATCGCATAGAAACTTTTACTTGATTCAATTTAAGAGTACCACCTCAACTCATGAGTGAATTCCCACATGAGACCCATCACGGCGGCCGACAAGCCACGCACACACCGGCATAGACCACATGCGTAACTAAATCACATCAAAGGAACCAATCACTACCGCAAAGGTGCCATTTCAACCATGGCTAAATAACTCATACTCTTTTAATCACCATTAATTTCCTCAGGAACAATATCAACTTCCTTCAATCCATAGAAAACTCAACCCTCACTCATCCCGAGTGACCTTGATTCACGAGACTATGCTGCCCAAATCTCGCAACCCCTCTCATACCCCTTCTGATACTTCTTTTCTTCAATCCGAAGTCTATTCCTCTCACTCCTCCAATATTATCATGCATGCTGAAACCTATCATAGTGCATTCCAACCATCCTCCCCTTTCTCAGAAATTATTCTACAAAGCCTCGATTCTCGACCATATTGGTGCTTGAAATCTCTAGTCGCCGCATTATTTTAACTTTTGAACTCATTGGGACCGCTATTGAGAGTCACCCACTTTGACTGGCCCCGAATACAATCACTCCAAGGCCCTCCTGGCACAGGAACACCTTTTTCAATGAAACACTTGACTGAGTCACTATCCCTACAACTCGCTCATGCCTTAAGAAAAATTTGAATCTTCCAAAGCCTAACCCTGACCTGGCAGGACCAATCTTTGCACAAATCCATCAAATCCTACGCACAATTACCATTTTACTCCTCCTTCCTTAGCTGAAATCAATTGCCTATACGCCGACAATTCGCAATCCTATGAGAAGACAACCCCACAACCCTACTGCAGATGGTGGGACTCCCCCACTTAGCCCGAAGCCACTCCTAGCACAACCCTAGACCCTGCTGAGATCCTTCCTCCTTTGATAACACGATCTTGCTCAGCAAACTATCCCAATCTTCCAAATTCCCTCGCTAGCACTCCCTAAATACCCGAATTCCCTAGCATTATTTACACATTCTATCTCCTACCAACTAGCCACTAGGACCCCTCACAGAACCTGCCAACCCCTCCATTGCTAACCTATCCCCAGAAGACAACCCACCTTAAGAAATCACCTGCTGACACCTCACAGCGACATTGAAATGCACGCTCTTTGCAACCTCAATACTCCATCCTACGCCCTGCTTCATTCTAGGATCATTCCTTGCCAACCACTTTCCTCAATACTTCCTCTATATACTCTGACCCCACACAACCGAAGGGACCATAGCACCGACAAACCTAACACATTCCATTCGATCAATGACCATGACTACACGTTACAGGTGCATACCCTATCTCGATTGAAGACACCAAGTGTTACTACTTTATAAACTTCAACTAAACCATCCAGAATCCAAATGCCTTCCCTCTACTAGAACTAAAGTACTGAAATCTTAAAATCATACTCTGAGAAGATCTCCATTCAACCATTCATCTTCCCCAACACACGGGAAAAGTTCTATTACCATATCGACACCACACGACGATCAATTGTAACTACCCGAGCACATCCTTAAGGCTTCCAGAAACACAGCTACTGAGCTAAAACGATATATTACCCTTTCACAGGTTCATAAAACCAACCACGACCATCTACACATAGAAGCATCTCGAATTTCATTCATAGCATCATTCCCACTCCTCAAATTCCTGATCTATAGCAAGCGCTTCACGATGCGTAAGATTGAGTAGGAATTAACATAGGCATAAGCCTCATAGGAATCAACTCGCACGATAAAAAATCAAGAAGGGAAATATTCCTAACAGCCCTGTAGCCTCTCGAAGATAAGTACAGACGTCTTCATACCGATCCACAAGACTCTACTAAACTTGCTCATGACTCGTGAGACCTACGGGAACCTAGTGCTCTGATACCACATTGTCACGACCCAAAATCCCTAAGGTCGTGATGGCGCCAGACACAATGTCAGGCAAGACAAAGCATTAATTTATTGAAATAACTTTCCCGTTTTTAACATTTTCGAAATCTTTACTTTCTCTTGCATCTAATAATCAAACAAATAAATTTTAGTAAGCTTAAATGTGACAACACATCAATTTAATTTAATGAAGTAAATCCCAACATGTCCCCGGAACCCGGTGTCACAAGTACATGGGCAACTTCTATGAAACTTTCAAATAATACAAAGTCTGTCTGAAACACAACTGGACAAGGAAATTTAAAATGAAATAGATACAATATGAAGGTGACTCAGAACTCAAGTGATCATAAACATACCAGGAAGAGACAACCAGCCGGAGTCATAAAGGTGGTCATAGGGACTGGGGTCATAAAGGTATCCTACGATCCCGAATCATACCTGCGACTCGCGTGTTGACCCGATACAATAATAAGCTATCCCACGATCGCGCATCATCCCCTGCGAATCGTGTGCTGACTTTCTATAAAGCTATCCCACGATCGCACATCATTCCTGCGACTCGTGTGCTAACTCGACAATAATAATAATAAGCTATCCCACGGCCGCACATCATACCTGTGGCTCACGTCCTGACTCAACATAATAATAATAATACTAATAATATTAAGCTATCCCATGCTCGCGCATCATACCTACGGCTCGTGTGCTGACTCGATAAAAATATATATATTTAACATAAATTTCCCCTTGATCGCGAATCATGCCTGCGACTCGAGTGCTAACACATTTGCATACGTTTAAATCCATTTTGATTAAGAACAATAGTTTTTCTCATGAAAAATAGTAAAAATCCGTATTCAAAGAAGCATGAAACATAAGTTTCGAAATCATTTGTTTTTGAAAACTCATTTGTCAAATTTAACGGTATTCCTTGATACGACTAAATACAGGTACACATATATTTACAATGGAAACAAATTCTCTTTAAAAGGTTAACATTATGAACTCTATCTTTCCTTTAAACATTTAACTATGTTTTTGGTCATATAAAAAGTTCAATAATAAAGGCAGGGTTTCGTTGTACACACATAAAGCATGCTAGTGGGTCCTAGACTACCCGGACATAAGCATATTAGTAGCTACGCACGGACATCCGTCACCTCGTGCGTATGTGGCCCCCGAAGATAACAACATATACTGAATTAATTCAACTAGGGGGTGATTTCCCCTCACGAAATTAGAAAGGAGACTTAGCTCGCTCCGAAGTTCCAACAGCGGCTTCCAAGCCCTTCCGATGACCCCAACAGACGCACCACGCTCTGAAACTACCACATAAATGACTAACCAATGCAAATTCATCCAACTACTCTCATCCAATTCAGATTATATACTTTCCCAACCCCGCTCGGAGAAATGACCAAAATGCCCTCGGGTCCACGTACCCGGAAATCTGAAATTCTCGAAGATATATTCTACCCATAGCCTTACTAACTCGATTATATAATTTACTCTAATGTTCATGCCCAATTCGTGGCTAAAACTCCAATTTTACCAAATTCTAGTTTTCTTCAAAGTTTCACTATTTTTCCACCAATTTCATGCTAAAAAATCCATGCAATATCTTGTAATTGACCTTAGAACTAAGTAGAAGAAATTACCTTTTGAAGCTTGGTGAAATCCCCCTTGAAAGCTCTTCAAAAATCACCTATCCCATGAAGAAAATGAAGAAAATGAACTATACTCTCACTTAAAAACAATCATCACAGGCCCTTTTTCCGCACCTGCGGCTCCTTCATCCTCCACTGCGATCACGCAAGTGCGACCAATTCACCGCACCTGCGACTTCCCAAATCTCCAGCCAAATCGCACCTGCGCACTATTTCCCGCACCTGCGGCTTCGCAGGTGCGGAATTTTCATCGCACCTGCGGTTCCCAGCCAAGCCAAGCCAAATTCGCACCTGCGACTCCCAGTCCGCACCTGCGGCCAATTCCTCACAGGTTCGGTTGCACCAGATGACAGCAGAAACTAGCCCCTTTCCAACCTTCAATTTGATCCGTTAACCACCCGGAATCCAACCGAGGCCCCCGAGACCCCATCCAATCATACTAATCTGCCCTGAAATATACACGGACTTGCTCGAGCCCTCAAATCACATCAAACAACGGTGAAATCACAAATCGCACTCAAATCCGATTCTTTAAGAACTTAGAATTTCAAGCTTCTACACCCGACGCTGAAACCTATCAAATCACGCCCGATTGGCCTCAATTTTTGTACATAAGTCATATTCAACATTGCGGACCTGCTCCAACTTCCGGAATCGCATTCCGACCTTGATACAAAAACTTCCACTTCCGACCGGATTTCCCAATAACCTTCAAATTTCTGTCTTTAGCCAAATGACCTCAAAATGACCTTCGAACATCCGAATTCACTTTCGATCTCTCTCCCAACTCCAGAATCAACAGACGCAGCTATTCCAAGACTCAGAATCCCAAACGGACATCAATATCATTGAAATGCACTTCAAGCCAAACTTAGGAAATTTCTTCAAAAATGCCGACTTCCATAATATACGTCAAAACGCTCCTGGGTTATCCAAAACCCGATCCGGACATACACCCAAGTCTGAAATCACCATACGAACTTGCTGGAATCTTCAGATCATAATTCCAAGGTCGGTTACTCAAAATTCCAGGCTTAGTTGATTTCTTCAACTTAAGGCTTCTGAAATGAGAATTTTCCTTTAAGTTTAACTCCGAACCTCCAGAATTTCAACTCTGACCATACACATAAGTCACAATACCCAAAATGAAGTTGTTCATGACTACTAACTGCTGAACGACACGTTGGATCTCAAAATGACTGGTCGGGTCGTTATACTCACTTTGTCATAAACCTCTCCAGACTCTCGGGCTCTCATAAAACAAAGTATTCAGTCCAAACAACATTTATATGGTGCATCAAAATCGAGTAATAGAGACTGAGTTAAGCAGTAAATAAGTATAAACATGATTGAATATAGATTTTCAATCAAAAACAATGAGTGGATAGCAATAAAAGACCTCTAAAGGCCTAAACAATACTGGCATGAGGCCTAAATAAGGCATCCAACCTGATTTACAGAAATTCATTCTAAAACATATAAGAATCATATAGTTTCAACAAAATATGCAACTTTACAATTGCTACGAGAAGGACCAAGTCACAATCCCCAATAGTGCACGACCACACGCCCGTCACCTAGCATGTGCATCACCTCAAAATAGTTACATGACACAATATCCAGGGTTTCATACCCTCGGGACTAGATATACAATCGTTACTTACCTTAAATCGACCAAATTTCTACTCTGCGATGCTCTTGCCCCTCTACTCGGCCTCCAAATGCTCCGAATATATTCAAAACTAGTACAATACCATAAATATATGCTAAGGAATGAATTCCACAAGAAAAACTACCAAATTAGACCAAAACCCAAAATTGGCTCAAACTCGGCCCCGAGAACCACGTCTCGAAATCCGACAAAAAGTACAAAAACTTGAAACCCCATTCACTCATGATTCCATACATACAAAATTTATCAGAATCCGACATCATTTGGTCCCTCAAATCCCCAAATAAAACTCTCTGAAATCGCAAGCCCTAACCCCTTATTTTCACCCCTCATTTCCACTAATTAAATGATAAAACAATGGGAAATCACCATAGATAGGAGTATTAGAAATCAAGAAACTTACCTCACTGAAAAACCCTGGAATCGCCCTTCAAAATCACTCCAAAAGCTCCAAACACCGACTTGAAAATGGTGGAAATGAACCAAAATTCACGAAGTCTCCTTTATATACTTTCTGCCCAGGCCTTTCGTATCTTCGTCCAAAAATCCGCACATGTGGTCTTGCTTCTATAGAAATTCATCCGCACCTATGGAAAATCACTTAAGTCCTTCATTCGGAACTGCGCCCTAGGTTGCACATATGCGGGCGTGCATCTTCCCATTTCTTCTGCTTATGTGGAATTGACTCAACTCCGCTCTTCCACATTTACGCCCCAGGTCTCAAATCTGAGGGCTCGCAGATGCGACCAATCCTACGCACATGCGGATCCATCCTTGGCCTTCCACTTCCTCATCTGCGACTACCCAAGCGCACCTGTGAACTTGCACCAGCGGCTCCCCATCCGCAGGTGCGTAAAACACTAGCAACTTCAAAAACCAGCAGATCAGCCATCTCCCAACATCAACAATTGATCTGTTAAGCACCCGAAACTCACCTGAGGCCCTCGGGACCTCAACCAATCATACCAACAACATATATAAAAACATATGAACTTAGTCGCACCTTCTAATCACTCAAAAGAACATCAAAACACCAAATTAACCTCAAATTCAAGCCTAAGAACTTCTAAACTTCAAATTTTCGCAAACGACACCGAAACCTACCATACAACGTCCGAATGACCTCAAATTTTATACACATGTAAAAATTTACACTACGAACCTATCCCTATTTCCGGAAATTCATTCCGAACCCGGTATCAAATTTTCCACTGCCTACCAAAATTGCCAAATTTTCAACTTTCGCCAATTCAAGCCTAATTCTACTACCGACCTCCATATCACATTCCGGATTCGCTCCTAAGTGCAAAATCACCTAATGGAGCTTAACTAACCATAAAAATCCAAATGCGGGATCGTTTACACATAAGTCATCATCCGGTTGACTTTTCCAACTTAAGCTTCTAAAATAGGAGACGAAATATCTCATTCCACTCTGAAACCACTAACGAAATGATAGGCCGATTCGACAAGCCGATTTGTTACATATAAATGTTGACATGACAACACTTTCCAAGATACGCATCTTAGTCCAGTGGTTAAGCAAAAAATATTGAGTGGGAGGTACGTGGTTGGAAATTCAATCCCTAAGTTCCTTAAAACTTATTTAAATTTGAGTGGTTGTGTGATGCCTTGTATAAAAAGATATGTAGTACTATATGAGGATTTATGTATACATTTAAAAAAGTAAAAACTCGTCGAGGAAAGTTATATTATTGTAGTTGTACTGCATTTAATTCATATACTTTGAATCATTTTCTTAAATGTAGCATCACTGTTATATTTGTTCATTTATTCACTTTTTTAAATATCGACACCGCTTGTGAAAAACTCTGCGTACGCCCCGGTGCACACACTAAGCATTATGTCAGGACGACTAGTAGTTATGTAAAGTAGGGATCCAATATTTTGATTCATCCACTAGTTTTTCTTTCTTCATCTTTGTCAAGAGATGTTGCTGGACTCATGGGAGTTCCAAGTGCCTTTGCATTGATGATTCCAAATTGTTGTATCAGCCTTTTTTTGTACTTTATATGACATATAAAGATACCTTCATCTGATTGATGAATTTGAAGTCCAAGAAAAAAAGACAATTCTCTCATCATGCTCATTTAGAACTCACTTTGCATAAGATGTGAGAATTTCTTGCGTAGAACGGGATTGGCACTTCAAAATATATTATCATCAACATAAATCTGAATAATGATCTTACTGATCGTTTGATAAAGAATGTAGTATCAATCTTACCTCTTGAGAATACATGACTAACCAAAAATGAGCTTAGTCTTTCATACCAAGATCTAGGTGCTTTTTTTTAGCCCTTGGAGAGCCTTAGTTAACTTAAACACATGGTAAGGAAATTGTGAGTTTTCAAATCTAGGAGGTTGTTTAACATAGACCTCCTTATTAATAAAACCATTTAAAAATTCACATTTAACATCCATTTAAAATAATTTAAAACCTTTAAAGGAAGTATATGCGAGTAAAATACGATTTGATTCTAACTGAACCACTGGAGAAAATGTTTAATCATAGTCGACTCTTTCCTGTTGAGAGTAGCCCTGAGTGACTAGCCTTGCTTTGTTTCGGAAAACTTTTCCTTCTTCATTCAGCTTGTTTCTGAATACCCATTTGGTTTCTATGATTGCTGCATTTGCAGGCTTGGGATCCAATGTCTAGACTTGATTTTTGTCAAACTGATCAAGTTCTTCTTACATAGTATGTAGCCAACTTGAGTCTTTCAAAGCTTCATCTACTTTCGTTGGCTTTAATTGAGATACGAGTGCAATGTTAGCCTTTTCCTTAGAGCTCTTATTTTCATTCCATTGGTCGGATTTCCTATAATAAAATTTTGAGGATATTTAGGTCCGCTTCTCCATTCATTTGGTACTGCTTTAGTATGTTGAGTAGTCGGCTCAGTTTGAGATTTAGCATGCTCGGTGATATCTTCATTAGTCGATATTGGGATTTCATTTCCACTGTCACTTGATTATTTTTGATTGATATGCTCACTAATCTTGAGTTTATTTTGACCGATCTCTTCATCACATAAATATCTCCTTTCTCGACCATAGAGATATTATCATCAAAGATAACATGAAATGATTCTTCTACACATCAAGTAAATTATAGATTCAAAAGGGTCTACTATTATTAGAGTAATCGAGAAATATTAACTTCAGCACTTTTTGGATCAAACTTACTGTTACACCTCATGTTTTCGTTTGCAAAAATATGTTACAAGTCAATTGATTTAAGCTAAGTTAATCATGTTAACTTGGAGGTTTCAAATACTTAAGATCGTGAATACCAAGTACCAAGAGGGGTAGAATGCTTAGAATCTAAACGAATTGAAGAAAACAAGTTTCGTCAAAGTCGACAAGTTGGGAATGTCATAACATGTACTTTTAGGGTGAGACTAGGGTGATTAACATGTTAAGGAGTTTATACTATTATTTATTTTAGTCGTATCATAGTTGTATGTTATGTTTTGAATTCAAGCGAGTTGTGGAACAAAAGTTTGAAAAGGTCATCATAAGTTACAGTCATAAATGTGCTGAAAATTAGCTCAAATCTAGCTGGGCTTTTCTCCCAATGTACTTGGAATTACAGGATGATCCACCTACCAAATTTAATATATGCAATTATAGTTTCTAAAAAATTATGCCTTTTGTCAATACGACATCATAGTAAAGAAATACTTGCATTTTTCTGAGACTGCGCAGGTAGCTCCTATTGGACCCACTTGATCGGTGGCCGACCTTCACCTATTTTTATCTCTTTTTTGGGTTGATCTTTGCTCATTTTTCGGGATGATATTTGCTCATTTTTCGAAGTCTTTATATCCTCTCACTCTCCAAAACCTCCCAAACAGTTCCCCAAGGATCCAAATAATTTTTTTTTAAAAATACACCATAATCCAACATCAAATTTAGTCAAAGGTGAAGAATAACCTCTCTATGGTGTTGTGATGTGAATAACAATGATGGTGAGCTAAATAAGGTTAGGGTTCGATTTTTATCTACTACCTAAGGTATTTTTAACATCCGTTTGATTGTATCTAAGGTTAATTACATGTTGGTTGTGGTTGCGGAGTGTAAGATTACAAGATAGCACTTGAAAGGGTTGTTTGAAGGCTATATATATAAGGCCCCCGAAAATTTTGCTAAGCAATTTAAGATTTCACGGTGCCAGCTAGGCTAATTATAATATTTTCTGTGCTATCAATATGATTTAGATAAATTGGATATAGTAATAAGTGTATAAGTCATGTAATAAGTAATGTGGGATCCAAGGAGAAGCCAAAGTCTAAGTGAAGTTGGAAAATTACATAATCTGCTAAAATTCCAAATGAGTTTGCACAAGTATACATTTTGGACGAGCATATATAAATATATATAAGGTTTTGTGTAATGAAAAACCTATCAAATTAAATATCTTCGAGTCTAGTTTCTAAAGCTTCAAACCGTTCGTCATTTGGACACTCCTACAAAAAGCTATGATCAAATTACCAAAGACTGGCATAATGCAATTATGCGGCCATTCTGCGACCATTATGCAATCGCAGAAGTGGTTATGCGACCGCAAAATGGTCGCAAACCTGTCCAGTGAAGCCCAATTTTGGGCACCAATTCTGCGTGCCACATACCAATTTTGCGGTCCATTATGCGACCGCAGACTTGATTTCTGAGGCTTTTTTTCCCTATTTTCATAACCCGACCCCATTTTGATAAATAGGTTTTGGGGCTATTTTCTAGTGAATCTAGAGAGAAGTGAAAGAATTTTAGACAGAGAATGAGGAACCTAACATCCTAATCATACAATCTTTCACATATTCTTAATAATCAAGGAAGCTAATCTCTAGCTTACAATCTTTTCGGGTAAGTCCTACTTCTAAGATTTCATATGAGAGGTTATGAGTTCAAATACATATTGTGGGATTGGAAATAGGCCATGCATGTTACACTAAGTAGTTGTATGAGAGGCTTAATGAACCATTATGGAAGTTTATTGTTGAAATTTGTTTAAGGAGGAAGGTATTAAAATTTTAGATACTTGTAGTCTATTTTTCAGGATAGGTGTTTGACTAAATCCCTAGGAGAGTTACACCATGGAAATCCTTCTAATTATTAGCTGATTTTTTCTATCTTTCTCTAGATTGTTATTGGAAGAAGTTTTGGTGCGTTGTAGTAACTTAAGGAAAGCTCAAACAAGATATGTTGGCTAAACTTTCTCACTCAGAATTGAATTCCATAATGCTTTTGTAAGTTTAACTATGAGCGGCTTTAAATCCCTAATTTCTACGTTCCGAGTTATCCCCTATGAATTTATAAACTTGATTATTCCGAATGAGCCTTATATCGAAAGATAGATGTTTATATTATGGTTTGCTTATTAAAATGGTATGGTTTTGAGTTGTATCTTAAATGAAAACTTGTATACCAATTAGGTGAGGAAAACTCGATATGCTTAATACTCTTAATTGCTCTTATGTATACTAAATGTCTTGATTGAGTGTGTCTAGTTTTTGATAAACTATAAATATGTTTGAAAATGAGTTAAATAAATTGGGGAAACAGAGTGTGGATAACGTGCCGAGAACTCAAGTTATGGTTGTGATTAGTGATGCCAACGAAATTAGAAAATGTGAAACAGATTATGAAATGAGCCTCGAATCAACTACTTTAAATGACTTCTAAAAGTAGGATTTTCCTAAAATCTCTATTGAGGTATGTATGTCTAAAATCCCCTCTTCTTAGAAACTGAACCCCTTGATGTCCATACAATTGATGTAAGCTCCAACCTTGATTGATGTAGAAAACGATATTCCAAACGAGCTTGTGTTGTAAGAATGTATGTGCAATATGTGTTTAAATGCTCCCATTATGCTAGCTTGTCACTTGGAAGACGTGTTAAAGATATGGAATATGTGTTAAATTTCCATAGTATGTGAAATCCTCTATATGCCCATGATTCATAATTTCTCCTGTGTGTACTTAATATTTTGTATTGAAAGGCTTGTTTGACAAAATTGATAATAATGTGAAATGTGAGAAAAGAACTCGCATTATGAAATGCGGCCAAATGCCGAGTGTGATATAACAATTCTGGCCACTAGTGCCAAAGAAATTAAAATATATGAGGAAAATATGGAATGAGATGATTGATGGAAAAATGGAAATGTCTTGAGTTTGACGTCCTAGCCGATCGGGCCGTGATCAGAAGCCATGCCGCACACATGGTGGTATTGTGCTAGAAATTTAAGAAGATGACTGTGGAGAAATGTCTCCAAGGAGATGACCTAGCCGATCGGCTCGTGATCGGACTCCGTATAAGAGTACGGTGGTATTGCTAATAATGATGTATCAATGATAATAATGGCCCAAACTAAAGCTATAGCAAATTCACTTGAAAGCTTCTGTGATCCTTAATTTGATAATGTGGTGTTGTCTAAGGTTTTCATTGATTTCATGATGATGTTTGTTGTATTATTGATCTTTCTAATGAGATGATGTTTAGTTTTACATACTAGTACTATTCGACAGTACTAACGTTCCTTTTACCGGGGGCGCTACATCTTTAAGTAGATGCAGGTGGTTTTATAGCAGACAGTGTTGGTCGCAGCTAGTGGCGCATCCTCTTTTCAACCGACTTGGTGATCCCCACTTCGTTTTGGTCTCCTATATCATTTGTTTGTCATGTACTTTGTACTCTGAGGTATAGCTGGAGCCTTGTTGCTGGCATTTCCATATTAATCTTCAGTTGTAATTAGAGGCTCCGTAGACAGGTTATGGGTAGTATTTGATATTGGTAATTGAATTAGAAATATTGGTATTTGGTAATTATGTTTTTCATCGTATCTACAAAAATTGTAATATTTTGGATATTTTGGTTGAAATTGCTAATGGAAATAAAATGGAAGTTGTCAATGAAATATTTTCAGAGTATGATTAATGGAGTACATCTCCTCTTTATTCAAAGATGAATTTGGGTAGAATGAAATCTAACAGGCTTGCTTAGTCGGGTTTACTCGGTTGAGCGTCAGTCGCACCCCTCGGTTTTGGGGCGTGACAAACTTGGTGTGAGAGCCTAAGGTTTTAAAGTGTCCTAGGATGTCTCGGAGCCATGTCTAGTAGAGTTCTTCTTATCGATGTATTGTGATATGAGAGGTTATGAGTTCAAATACATATTGTGGGGTTGGAAATAGGCCATGCATGTTACACTAAGTAGTTGTGTGAGGGGAATAATGAACCATTATGGTAGTTTCTTGTTGAAACTTGTTGAAGGAGGAAGGGATTACAATTTTAGATCCTTGTAGTCTATTTTTCACGATAGGTGTTTGACAAAATCCCTTTGGGAGTTACACCATGGAAATCCTTCTAACTATTAGCCGATTTTCGCAATCTTCCTCTAGATTGTTATTGATAGAAGTTTTGGTGCGTCGTAGTAACCTAAGGAAAGCTCAAACAAGATATGTTGGCTAAAATTTCTCACTCGGAATTGAATTCCATAATGCTTATGTAAGTTTAAGTATGACCGGCTCTAAATCCCTAATTTCTACGTTGCGAGTTATCCCCTATGAATTTATAAACTTGATTATTCCGAATGAGCCTTATATAGAAAAATAGATGTTTAAATTATGGTTTGCTTATAAAAATTGTATGTCTTTGAGTTGTATCGTAAATGAAAACTGGTATACCAATTAGGTGAGGAAAACTCGATATGCTTAATACTCGGAATTGCTCTTATGTGTACTACATGTCTTGATTGAGTGAATATAGTTGTTGATAAACTATAAAGATGTTTGAAAATGAATTAAATGAACTGGGGAAATAGAGTGTGGATAACGTGCCGAGAACTTAAGTTATGCTTGTGATTAGTGATGCCAACGAAATGAGAAAATGTGAAACAGATTATGAAACGAGCCTCGACTCAACTGTTTTAAATGACTTCTAGAAGTAGATTTTTCCTAAAAGCTCTATTAAGATATGTATGGTTAAATCATCTCTTCTTATAAATAGAACCCCTTGGTGTCCATACGATTATTGTAAGCTCCAACCATGATTTATGTAGAAAAGGATATTCCGGACGTGCTTGTATTGTAAGAATGTATGTGCAATATGTGTTTGAATGCTCCCATTATGCTATCTTGTCACTTGGGAGATGTGATAATGATATTGAATATGTGTTAAATTTCCAAAGTATGTGAAAGCCTCTATATGCCCACGATTCATAGCTTCTCTTATGTGTACTTAATATCTTGGAATGAAAAGGCCGGTTTGACAAAATTTATAATAATGTGAAATGTGGGAAAAGAACTCGCATTATGAAATGCGGCCAAGTGCCGAGTGTGATATAACAATTGTGGCCACTAGTGCCGAAGAAATTGAAATATGTGAGGGAAATATGGAATGAGATGATTGATGAAAAAATGGAAATGTATTGAGTGATACGGCTTAGCCTATCGGGCGGTGATCGGATGCTCTGCCGCACAAATGGTGGTATATTGCTGGAAATTGAAATCGGAATCGAACGGAAATTGAGATTGTGGAAAAATGTCTCCAAGGAGACGACCTAGCCGATCGAGAATGATCGGACTCCGTATAAGAGTACGGTGGTATTGTGAATAATGGGGTATCAATGCTAATAATGGCCCAAACTAAAGCTATAGCAATTTCACTTGAAAGCTTATGCGATCCTTAATTTGATAATGTTGCACTGTCTAAGGTTTTCATTGATTTCATGATTATTTCTTCTTGTATTATTGATCTTTCTAATGGGATGATGTTTAGTTATACATACTAGTACTATTCGACAGTAACGTCACTTTTGCCGGGGGCACTACATCTTTAAATGGATGTAGGTGGTTCTATAGCAGACAGTGTTGGTCGCAGCTAGTGTCGCATCCTCTTTTCAGCCGACTTGGTGAGGCCCACTTCATTTCGGAGCCCTGTATCATTTGCTTATCATGTAATTTGTATTTTGAGGTATAACCAGAGCCTTGTTGTCGGCATTTCCATATTACTCTTCATTTGTATTTAGAGGCTCCATAGACAGGTTGTGGGTGGTGTTTGATATTGGGAAGTCAATTAGAAATATTGGTATTTGGCAAACATGTTTTTCATCATATCTATAAAAATTGTAATATTTTGGATATTGTGGTTGAAACTGCTAATGGAAACAAAATGGAAATTTGTTAATGAAATATTTTTAGAGTAGGATTAATAGAGTACACCTTCTCTTTATTCAAAGATGAATATGGGTAGAATGAAATCTAACGGGCTTGCTTAGTCGGGTTTACTGGGTTGAGCGTCGGTCGCGCCCATCCGGTTTGTTGTGTGACAATATATATATATATATATATATATATATATATATATATATATATATATATATATATATATATATATATATATATATATATATATATATATATATATATATATATATATATATATATATATATATATATATATATTGTTGATGCCCAATTTCTACTCAATTCCATTCTTAAATTTACATATATACCTTCAAAATCACTCCTTAAAGTAATTGATGTTTTCCTATAATTTTTCGTATTTTTATCAAATTATTTTCCTGTTTACTTAATGTTTTATATTCTATAATTAACCGCCAGTCTTACCGCACTTATCAGGAAGAGTTCTCCATTACTTCTCTAGGGCACATTCACCGCCGGGTATTCGTCTTGATAGTATGTTTCTTGGGTCTGATGGTGTTCCCAACAAAGAAAGAAAGAATCCACACCAGGTTGGCTAGGTTACACCGACTCTGATGGAAGGGGTTGACGGGCAGGACTTCAGTATCGTGCCAATGATCATTACTGACATGTACCGAGCCTTGGAAAAGTGTCAACGAGGGGAAAAACATTTCGAGGGTTGCAATTTGTTACTCCAACTGTGGCTCACTGAGCATTTGCAGAAGGGCGACTACCGTCAGGACATCCATAGGAGAACTACATACCCGACATGTTTGCTCAGCTGGAAAACGCCAATGGATGGGTCGAGTTGCTAGGAAACTTGACCGAGGATCAGATTCAGTGGATGTTTGAGTGCTTCCCAACCGACGAGTTCATCATACGAACTCAAGACACCCCATTTGTGTTATTGGTTTGTCTAAGAGGGACGTATCCTTACGTCCCGATCCGAGTCATAAGGCAGGCAGGAAGGAAGCAAGTGGTACCAAGGGTAAAGAAGATGAGTCATCTCAAGGCAGATTTCCAAAACGACGACACCCCTCATAAGTGTCAAGCTCGGCATTTGTGGCACTGGAAGATCCGGTTAGAAAAGGACACTATTGAACCTGACAGGTATCATGCTGGTCACTCTCCTTATTATCTGGGATGGTTGGAAGATAACTGGGGTGGAAGTATCGAGCCAGGGTTTGCTCAAGGCCACAGGCTCATAGATGAGAAGGCCGAGGCAACGACTAGACTCAACCAGATGTGGAAGAGGCTCCGTAATTGTGAAGAAGATCATCACAAAATCCACGAGGCCAACAAGAAGCTGATAGAGGAATGGAAAGACATGGACATCACCTCCACCCAGAGGCTAGCACACTTCGAGCGAGGCATAGTCGACTTATAGGAGAAGTTCATTAGGAGGATCGAGACCTGTTAGAAGACCGAGGGAGCCGAAGGAGGAATTCTAGCCAGGACCTACTTGCTGCTGGGACTCCGCGAGATGGGGACGCTGATCAAGGCGAGCAGAGATGCCGAGACTGGGGAAGGTCCTTCTGGGACCACGTAGTTAGGATTGTCTTTACTTTGCCTTCTGATGTAATAAGGCCCCTGGCCATTAGTGACATTTTATATTTTTCGCATTCTTAGAGTTGTGTTGGATTTGTCTATTTCATTATCAATAAAATGAGGCATTTATCATCTTCAATTCTCCAAATCAATTTGTCGCTAGGCCTACCTCGGGCACAAAGAGGTCCCCAATTTAGGACACGCTTGACATTTCTGCCTTATGTGTTTAAATACTGCAATATTTTTTTTATGATCCTCACTAACTTCATTACTTTTTCATTTTTTGTTTTATTTATTTATTATTACCCTCCCCAAAGGTTGGTTCGTGCATTATGACAGCATCCGCCTATCGCACAAGATCAAAGGGACCTCCACCTACTCCTCCTTCTAGTCCTCCCAAAGGAAAAAATCAAGGATAAAACTAAGATGGCAGAGGCAAGCAGCGACAGAAAAGACAACAGGGATGAACAGGTTGAGATCGCTGATGGTTGGGGTATTCAGGTTCTGCAAGAGGGTATGTCTCCACTGGAAAAGAAACTACTGAAGTTCCAAGAAGAACTTGACCAAGTCAAGAATTTGGCTCACATTTCACTTTCCCTCAATGTTCTGGATGTCCACTTCCCAAATGCTCCAAACCCCACTTTACCACAAAACACCCCTAAACAACCGAATCACCCCAAGACCAAGTCCCTCCAGCACAATCAAATGCCTGTCACCATAACACTCCACCTCTCAAAGAACAGACAAAATACCACTTCCAGTCCTACAATAATCCCATTTATGTGGACACCGTGTCTCATTACACACCACATACCCCTAAGTCTGACGAGAAGGATAGGGTCATCAGGAATTTGGCTGAGGAACTCAATAAGTTGACCAATTGCATTTAGGGCGTCGAAGGAGTTATAGGGATTGAGGGGTTGAACTATGAAGATCTTTGCATACAGCCTGATGTCGAACTGCCCGAGGGGTACAAACCTCATAAGTTCAAGATGTTCGATGTTATTGGTGATCCAAGAGTCCATTTGAGAACTTACTGCGACAAATTGGTTGGCGTGGCAAAAGATGAAAGAATCTGCATGAAACTCTTCATGAGGAGTTTGAAAGGAGATGCACTATCCTGGTACATCGGCCCTGATCCAAAGAAATGGACTAATTAGGTAAGCATGGCAACGAACTTCATGGATCGATTCAGTTTTAACATGGAGAATGCTCCGGATGTATTCTACATCAAGAATTTAAAGAAGAAGGCAACGGAGACTTTTCGTGAGTTTGCTACTCGTTGGAGGTCAGAAGCTGCCATGGTTAGGCCAGCCTTAGAAGAGGAACAAATGAAAATTTTTTGTACGAGCTCAGGATCCTCAATATTACGAACAGTTGTTGATGGTCGAAGGTCACAATTTCTCTTACATCATCAAATTGGGAGAGCGAATCGAAGAAGGCATCAAAAGCAGTATGGTTACCAACTTTGAAGCTTTATAGGCTACTAATAAAGCCCTACAGTCTTGTGGTGTGTCTAGAAAGAAGGATGTGGGAGCCGTGATGGTTGCACAACAAGCCAAGTCCCCGCCCAAATACCAAGTATATCCAACACCCTCATTCACATACCAACTAGCTCCAAGTTCCAAACACCTTCACCTCAATACCAAGCACCCGCACCCACTTATCAAGCTCCAGCACCCACATATCAGCCTACCTCGCCCAGATACTCCCAACCAGCCCCCGTTTACAACGCCTACAATTCCCAACCTTTTGACTACCAATCACCACCTACTCGCCAAAACTTCCCAAGACCTCACCCTAACTTCGATCGTCGCCCTCCAAAATTGTATACTACCATAGCCGAGCCCATTGATAAACTATATGAAAGACTCAAAGTCGCCAGTTACATCACACCCATTCCTGCTGCCACCCCGGAGAACCCTTCTCAGTAGATCAACCCAAACAAATCCTTTGCTTACCACTCCGGCATGAAGGGACACACCATCGAGGAATGTGGTTCCTTGAAAGACAAGATACAAACCCTCATAGACAATAAGATCATTGAATCCTACGACCCTGCTCCTAATGTTCGCAATAATCCCTGCCATACCATAAAGGTGGTGTCCATATGATTAAAGTAGATGATGATCGGGATCCTGAGGGATAAATTGGGCTGATTGCAGAGGGTGATCTGAAGAAGCCCCCAATTACTCTCAACCTAATTGTGGTTCAAATGCAGCCATCAGAGGATGCTGAGGTAAACATGTCCATTCTACTCGAGTTTGAATCGAGACCGCCCGCAAAGGAAAAGGACCCAGTGCTGATCGAAGTTGAGTTTGTACAGCCACTCGAAGTAGTAGTACGGCCGCCTATAACATATACTCCGGCGGGAATGAGGTTGACCACACCTATTCCAGTGTTAATGTCAACAACGCCACCCATTTACTCAGACGACATCCCATGAGACTACACAACTGATGCAATGAGAAAGGGTAAAAGAAAATCTGAGGATGCCATTACCGCACAGGGTATGACCAGAACTGGCAGAGTTTACACCCCTGAACATTTTGCTGAATCTGGAAAGCAGGCCGCCAACCATCCTCCCACCATTGAGACAGGTTCAGACAATCATTGGAGAAAGATCCAACCCAAAGAGTACTCAATCCTCGACCAGTTGAACAAGACACCAGCTCAGATATCTTTCTTCTCTCTATTACAGAATTCTGAGACGCACATGAGCGTCATGCTGAGAGTGCTGAGTGAATCTTACATACCAGACAATATCACTAGCGGAGAGATGGCAAACATAGTGGGCCAGGTTTTGGAAATCCACAAGATTAGTTTCCATGAAGACGAGTTGTCGCCAGAGGGGTTAGGCATAATAGAGCACTGCATATCACTGTACAATATGAGGATCACTTCATTAGAACGATCTTAATTGATAGGGGTTCCAGCCTCAACATTTGTCCGCTGATCACACTCAAGAAATTGGGCAAAAGTCTACATGATATAAAAGAAGGAGGGATAAATGTAAAGGCCTTCCATGGTTCACAGAGGTCCACTATGGGAGAAATCACCTTGTGCTTACATATGGGACCCACCTGGTTCGATGTAGACTTCCAGGTGATAGACGTGACCGCATCCTACAACTTGTTGTTAGGGCGAAACTTGGATACATGTCATTGGGGCCGTGGAAACAACCCTACATCAAGCGTTGAAGTTTGAATGGAATCATCAAGAGGTAGTCATTCATGGTGACGGTAGCAACCATATCTACGGTTGCCAGACTTTTTCGGTCACTGAGGGGAGAAGGAAACTAGGTGGAGAAATCTACCACAACATTGAACGATTTAAAGCCATTGATAAGGACAAATGGTGGGACAGTAAGATCAAGAGCATCTTGAACTGGAAAGGATATGAGCCAAACAAAGGGCTCGAAAAAAATCTCCAGGGAATAATAAAGCCAATAACACTCAAGAAGCACGGTACCTTTTTCGGGCTAGGGTATGATTAAACTTGGAAAGGATTCAAGGACTGGTCGCCGCCATGGCGCAATCCCTACTACTCATTGGGGCAGCCAATACCTCACTTAGAACAAACTTTCCGGCAAGCTGATATCATCTAAGGTACGGACGAGGAGGAAGCGTTAACGGCAATGAGGGATTTATTTTTGGACGATGAGGATATGGACAGCTGTGTCATTCTTGAAGGGGAGGGGGGAACGCCCTTCCATACAGGTCGTAAGCAGAGGATCATATCTCAAGGATTGGTATGTCAGGACAACCGAAGCCCGTCGAGCCTCGGGGTAGCAAGGCTAACAAAAAAAGCATTTATTTACAGCTTACTTATTTTTAAAAAAATTTCTTCCTTTGCACAATTTTAATTTCTACAAGAAATATCTCCTATGTTCAACTGATTATTCAATTTATCAAATCATTTGCAGTTTCTCTATAAATCGCATATTTACTTGATACTATTTTCCTCCCCACTACTTTATTTACACAGCATTACTATTACTTATCTTGATGAACCGACGACTGTGACATGCAACGAGGCAACACAACAAATGGATTCTGATAAAGAAGAGGATGAAATACCTGAGGATATTGTGGAAGAGGTCGAGAACTTTGAGAATAGACCTAAGTCTAACTTGGACGAGACTGAGGTTGTCAACCTAGGAAATGCAGAGAACGTCAAAGAAACACGCATCAATGTTCATCTATCGTCATTAGAAAAGAAGGAATATAAAGAGTTTTTAAGAGAATATGAGGACATATTCGCCTGGTCGTATGATGACATGACTGACCTCAATACATCTATTGTGGCCCATAAGTTGCCAACCGATCCGACATTCCCACCAGTGAAGCAAAAGCTCAGGAAGTTCAAACCAGACATGAGCTTGAAAATCATAGAAGAGGTCACCAAGCAGATCAACGGCAAGGATCTCTGGGTGGTTGAATACCCGACATGGTTAGCCAACATCGTGTCGATGCCAAAGAAAGATGGGAAGGTTAGAGTCTGTGTCAACTACCGAGATCTCAACCGGGCCAGTCCTAAGGACGATTTCCCTTTGCCAAATATACACATCCTAATTGAAAACTACGCCAAGCATGAGCTGTAGTCCTTTATAGATTGTTTCGCTAGCTAGCATAAGATTTGGATGGATGAGGAAGATGCTGATAAAATGGCATTCGTTACGCCATGGGGAGTGTATTGTTACAAGATGATGCCATTCGGTCTGACGAATGCAGGGGCCACCTACATGAGGGACATGACTAATATATTCCACGATATGATTCTCAAGGAGATCGAGGTATATGTGGACGACGTCATCATCAAATCAAGGAAATCCACTAACTATATGGAAGATCTGAGGAAGTTCTTCAACAGGTTAAGGAAGTACAATTTGAAACTCAACCCTGCAAAGTGTGCATTCGGGGTTCCTGCTGGCAAGTTATTAGGGTTCATCGTCAGTCGCTGAGTAATAGAACTTGATCGATCAAAGGTCAAAGCCATCCAAGAATTTTCGCCACCAAAGAACAAGAAGGATGTTGTGAGTTTCCTGGGGAGGCTCAATTACATCAGCGGTTCATAGCCTAGTCTACTGTCATTTGTGAACTGATCTTCAAATGGTTGAGAAAAGATCCTACAACCAAGTAGACAGAGGATTGTCAAAAAGCCTTCGACAGAATCAAGGAGTACCTCTCAACACCACCAGTCTTGGTACCGCCCGAGCCAGGTAGACCTCTGTTACTTTACCTTGCTGTGTTGGATGGAGCTTTCGGTTGTGTTCTTGGGCAACATGATGAAACAGGAAGGAAAGAGCATGCCATTTACTATCTTAGCAAGAAATTCACTCCATATGAAGCCCGATACTCTGTATTGAAACGCAATTGTTTTGCTCTGACTTGGGTCGCACAAATGCTGAGGCAATATTTCTGTGCATATACAACGTACCTCATATCAAGGATGGATCCGTTGAAATACATCTTTCAGAAGTCCATGCCCACTGGAAAACTAGCCAAATGGCAAATCCTGTTAAGTGAGTTAGACATTATTTACGTGACTCAGAAGGCGGTCAAGGGACAAGCATTAGCAGATCATCTCGCTGAAAATCCTGTGGATGGGAAATACGAACCATTAAAAACGTATTTTCCCGATGAAGAAGTGTCATTCGTAGGAGAGGACATTGCAGAATCCTATGATGGTTGGAGTATGTTATTTGATGGGGCCGCAAACATCAAAGGCGTAGGTATTGAGGCAGTCTTAATATCAGAAACCGGTCAGCACCATCCAGTATCCGCAAAACTCAGGTTCCCCTGCACCAACAACATGGATAAATATGAGGCCTGCATCTTGGGGATCAACTTGGCCATCGACATGAACGTTCAGGAGTTATTAGTAATTGGTGATTTAGACCTATTGATACACCAAGTACAAGGAGAATGGGCGACCAAGAATTCCAACATACTTCCATATCTACATCGTGTACAGGAGTTGAGAAAGAGGTTCACAAAGATAGAGTTCCGGCACGTCCCTAGAATCCAGAATGAGTTCGACGATGCATTGGCTACCTTGTCATCTATGATCCAACATCCAGACAAGAATTTCATCGATCCCATCCCAGTGGGGATCCACAATCAGCCGGCCTACTGCGCCCATGTTGAAGAAGAAGCAGACGGAAATCATTGGTTTCATGATATCAAGGAATACTTGGCAAAGAGAGAATATCCAGAACTTGCAAACGCTACTCAGAAACGCACACTTCGAAGGTTGTCAAACAATTTACTTCACAGCGGAGGGATCTTGCATTGGATGACTCCTGATTTGGGTTCACTAAGGTGTGTCGAAGAAAAAGAAGCAACAAAATTATTGGAGGAGATATATGCTGGTACATGCGGTCCTCATATGAACAGTTTCGTTCTAGCAAAGAAGATACTTCGGGTCGGTTATTTCTGGATGACCATGGAAACGGATTGTATCCTGTATGTCCGGAAGTGCCACCGTTGTCAGATACATGGGGATATGATAAAGGTACATCCGAGTGAGCTTAATGCAACAAGTTCACCATGGCCGTTAGCCGCCTGGGGCATGGATGTTATTTGACCAATCGAGTATGCCGCCTCCAACGGACACATGTTTATTCTAGTTTCCATTGATTACTTTACCAAATGGGTCGAAGTATCCTCTTACAAAGCAAATACTAAGAAAGTCGTGGCCGACTTTGTTCGCCACCGCATAGTTTGTTGATTCGGAGTTCCAGAGTCAATCATTACCGACAATTGTTCCAACCTGAACAGTGACTTGATGGAGCCATGTGTGAAACCTTCAAGGTCAAACACAAGAATTTCATAGCATACAGACCTCAGATGAATGAAGCCGTTGAGGCTACCAACAAGAATATCAAGAAGATATTGAAAAGGATGATAGAGAAGCACAAGCAATGGCATGAGAATCTGTCATTCGCCTTACTAAAATACCGGACCACAACCCGCACATCAACTGGGGAAACTCCTTACATGTTGGTTTACGGTACAGAGGTCGTTATTCCTATCGAGGTCGAAATTCCGTCCCTGAGAATCATACAAGAAGCCGAACTCAGCGATGTGGAGTGGGTACGAAGCCGTTATGAGTAATTGGCTCTCATAGATGGAAAAAGAATGAACGCAATTTGTCATGGTCAGCCATATCAGAACAGAATGACCAGATCCTTCAACAAGAAAATCAAATCGAGACGATTCACACTGGGGCAGCTGGTGTTAAAGAAGATCTTTCCTCACCAAGACGAAGTAAAAGGGAAATTCTCTCCCAATTGGCAAGGCCCATACATGGTTCACCGAGTGCTGATAGGAGGAGTACTCATACTTGCCTAAATGGATGGAGAAATCTAGCCAATGCTAATCAACTCAGATCCAGTCAAGCGCTACTATGTGTAACTTTCATGCTTTTATCAAATATTGTAAATTGAACTACGCCTTACCTAATTCCTGTTTAAGAGGGGATACGTAGGAAGCTCTATGGGTTCGGTCACATTTTAATAAAATTTCATTTTCCCCATGAATGGAAACTGGGGCGGATTTTTTAGGATGGACCTCAAAATTCCGAAGCAAATGCAGTCGAGCGCCGCACAAGCAACAACTAGAAGCATTCACCCATCAAATAGGGGCAGAATTTTGAGGAGGACCCTCAAAATTCTATAGCAAGAGAGGTTGCAATGCCTTGAACTGCGTCATGGTCGTCGGTTCATCCAAAAAAAAAATTATTACTTTAAATTATATGTTATATTTTTATCAAACCATGAATATTTGATTTCTCAAAAAATAGCTTGTTTAGCAACGCTACCCCTATGATATGAATAACAAAGTCCGCATTGTCAAGCAGATAAGCCGAGCCGAGCCAGTGGGAATGCGAACTAACCTTCCCCTTTACAAAACTTACAATTTATTCTTTGGATGCAGGCACAAAGATGGAAAATCCCAGAACACATTACTATCTTCGCAAGATGCATATTTATTAAGGACACGCTCTCAAACTCGTCGCACATGCCGACGCCTACTATCATCACAAACAACGCTTATTCACCACAATTGCATCACTACAGTTTATCATCAGCTAAGAACTCTTAATGTCGTTTATTTTCCCACACTGCATAAGGCTACCATTCTGCCTTCCGAGGTTCTACGCTACCTCCCCTGCATTTTATTTCCTGCATTGCATAAGGCTACCATTCTGTCTTCCGAGGTTCTACGCTACCTCCGCAGCATTTTATTTCCTGCATTGCATAAGGCTACCATTCTGCCTTCAGATGTTCTACGCTACCTCCCCTGCATTTTATTTCCAGCACTGCATAAAGCTACGATTCTGCCTTCTGAGGTTCTATGCTACCTCCCCTTCATTATATTTCCTGCATTGCACAAGGCTACCATTCTGCCTTCCGAGGTTCTATGCTACCTCCCCTGCATTTTATTTCCTGCATTGCATAAGGCTACCTGTCACGACCCCAGTTCTCCCTCCGTGAACCCGTCATGACGGCACCTAGTCCCTATAACTAGGTAAGCCTAGCAATGCGGAATAACAACAAAATTTGCGGAACGATTAAGTAAAAGAAAGCTGAGCAATCTAAAAGAAAGACTGTATATAATTTCCACTTGGCACATACAACCCAAAATAATACGGAAGTCTACAACATCACCCCAAAACCCCGAAACTCACGGGAAATACAGGCTAACAGAATATAATACACTGCTCTATCTCCAGAATGTCTTTACAACTGTAAGGAAGGAATACACTTTTCATAAAAGCTGGAATAACATAGAGACTCCTGGTCTGCGGACGCGGCAGATGTACCTCGATGTCTCTGTTGTATCTCTCAACCTCGAGGATAGTGGGCCTGAGTGGAGGTACCAGATGTAAATATGCATGGGGGATCTATCGGGAATCTAACCCGCAGTCCCAAAGTAAACATGCAGGGGGGATCTATCGGGAATCTAACCCGCAGTCCCAAAGTAAATACGCAGGGGGGTCTAAAAGGAATCTAACCCACAGTCCCCAAGTAAATATGCAGGGGGAATCTATCGGGAATCTAACCCACAGTCCCAAAGTAAATATGCAGGGGGGTCTATCGGGAATCTAACTCGCAGTCCCAAAGTAAACAAACAAAGAGGGGGGGCTACCGGAATCCCACATCCGTAATCCCAATGTAAATACGCAGCCGCAACAAGAAGATTTTAAGAAATATAGTGCAACAATACAAGGCAATAAGTAGTTCTAGCCTAACATGTTTCACGTAGTACAATTTAAGAATATAGGCAATTTAGGGCAACTAGGCATGTTGTTCTAAGCTAACATGGACTATAATTACAAGTGCAATAAAATAGGTAAGAAAGAAACTCAGTCTAAATATTTAAAGTAAAATCGGATTTTTCAAAACTTAGCACACGCGCTCGTCACCTCACGTATAAGGCATTCAATTACCAAATATCATATCCTAAGGGGAAAGGTCCCCCACGCAAGGTTATACAAGCCACTTACCTCGAACCGACTCAAAATCAACTTGAAACCACACGTTTTCCACGAGTACCGACTCCGAATGCCCCAAATCTATACAATTCAATTACATATCGTAAATAACATCTCATGCAACAAATTATACTGTTTAATTCAAGCTAAGGCGCGAAATTATGTAAAATGACCAAAATGCCCACTCAGGCCCATGACTCGAAATCGGGTAAAAGTCATATTTTCCAGGCAGCCATTCACTCACGAGCTCATTTAACTAGAAACAATCGAAATTCGATGCAAAAACCCTCGCAATTTTCCAGAATTTCGGATTGGGAAGTCGCATCCCTTTCCTATGGGTTTTCCCCCATTTTTGATAATTAAACTAAAGAAAACAACGGGAATTAATGGTCTAACAATGAATGAGGATTAGGAAATATTACCTATGATCCTCCTCTTTGAAATCCACCGAAAATCGCCACTTCTTGAGCTCTTACCCGATTTTTAGAATAATGAGATGAACTCTCGGATTTTTGGAATAAAACACACAGGAAATCCGCACCTGCGGACTCGACCACCGCATCTGCTGAAAAAGCATCGCAGGTGCGGAAGTCACTTAAAAGCACTGGGGCTGCACCTGCGGTCGTTTGGTCGTGCCAGCGATCCCGCACCTGCGGAACCCAGGTCGCACCTGCGACCACTGGCCCAAAACTCCCCTATCGCACCTGCGATCAAGCCCACGCGCCTCCGAGCCCGCACCTGCAGAAATCCATTCGCAGGTGCGAAGACACCAGAAGGGGCCTGGTTCAGCAGCAACAATTCTCCTAAATTTCACCCGTTAAGCATCCGACACAACCCCGAGGCCCCCGGGACCTCAACCAAAACAACCAACCAACCTTAACACCTTATTTGAACTAGGTAGAGCCTTAAAAATACGTCTCATAACATCAAAATACTCAAATATGCATAGATTCAAGCCTAAGAACTTAAGGGAATTCTAGAATTCAAATCCGACGCCAAAACACATCTAAACTGAACCGAAAGACCTCAAATTTTGCACACACATCCCAAATGACATGACAGAACTACTGAAACTTCCGAAATTCCATTCCGACCCTCGGTTCAAGAATTCACTATCAGATCGAAAACTCCAAAAATTCAAACTTAATGAGCTACGGATTTCCAAAATATATTTTGAACACGCTCCCAACCCCAAAATAACCTAACGGGGCTAACAGAACCATCAGATTTTCATTCCGAGGCCGTCTTCACACTGCTCCGACTACGGGCAACTTTCCAACACTTAAGATCTCATCTAGGGACTAAATATCCCAAAACTCTCAGAAACTTAAAACCGAACGTCCCGGCAATTCAATTAAGCAGAAGTAGACTTGGGGAAAATAATTAATAGGGGATCGGGGCGTTAATTATTAAGATGAACGGCCAGGTCGTCACATCCTCCTACACTTAAAAATTCGTTCTTACTCGAACGATCATAAAGACGTACCTGGTGAAAAGATAAGGGTAACTGCTGCACATTATCCTGCTCGGTCTCCCAGGTCAACTCCTCGGCTGGCTGACCCGGTCACTGAACCTTTACTGAAGCAATGTTCTTCGACCTGAGCTTTCTGACCTGCCTGTCCCATATAGCTATAGGCTCCTCAACATATGATATATCCTTGTCAAAATGGACTGAGCTGAAATCAAAAATATGGGGCGGGTCACCGTGATACCTCCGGAGCATCGAAACATGAAATACCGGATGAACTCTTGCCAAGCTGGGAGGTAAGGCAAGCTCATAAGCAACCTCCCCAACACGCCTCAATATCTCAAAAGGGCTAGTAAACCTCGGACTCAACTTCCCTTTCTTCCCAAATCTCATTACGCCCTTCATAGGCGAAACCCGAAGCAGAACCTGCTCTGTGACCATATATGAAACATCACGAACCTTCCGGTCCGCGTAACGTTTCTGTCGGGACTGGGCTGTACGGAGTCTATTCTGAATCACCTTGTCCTTCTCCAATGCATCCTGCACCAACTCTGTGCCCAATAGTCTGACCTCACCTGGCTCGAACCAACCCACCAGGGATCTGCACCTCCTACCATATAAAGCCTCATACGGCGCCATCTGAATGCTGGATTGATAACTATTGTTGTAAGAAAACTCTGCCAATGGCAAGAACTGATCCCAAGACCCTCCAAACTCAATCACACACGCACAGAGCATATCCTCAAGAATCTGAATAGTGCGCTCGGACTACCCGTCTGTCTGGAGGTGAAATGTTGTGCTCAAGTCCACCCTGGTGCCTAACTTCTGCTGAACGGCTCTCCAGAACTGTGAAGTGAACTGAGTACCTCTGTCTGAAATAATAGAAACTGGAATACCATGCAGACGAATGATCTCCCGAATATACACCTCCGCCAACCGCTCCGATGAATAAGTAGTCAGTACCGGAATGAAATGGGCTGATTTGGTCAGCCGATCAACAATCACCCAAATAGCATCATGCTTCCTTAAAGTCCGAGCAAGTCCAACCACAAATTCTGTGGTGATCCGCTCCCACTTCCACTCGGGAAGCTCAATCTGCTGAAGTAACCCTCCTGGTCTCTGATGCTCACTTTTGACCTGCTGATAGTTGAGGAACTTGGCTACAAACTCTGTTATATCCTTCTTCATTCTTTACCACCAATAGTGTTGCCACAAATCCTGATACATCTTTGCAGTATCCGGATGGATGGAATACTGCAAACTATGGGCTTCTGCTAAAATCAACTCCCGAAGCCCATCAACATTGGGCACACAAATCCGACCCTGCATCCTCAATACCCCATCATCTCCAATGGTCACATCTCTGGCATCACCTTGCTGGACCATGTCCCTGAGGACAAGTAAATAAGGATCATCATACTACCGCTCCCCGATACGATCGAATAAGGAAGACCGAGAAACCACACAAGCGAATACCCGGCAAGGCTCAGAAAGATCCAATCTCACGAACTGACTGGCTAAGGACTGAACAACTAAGGCTAAAGGCCTCTCAGCTAGATGAAGGTACGCCAAACTCCCCAAACTCTCCGCCCAGCGACTCAAGGCGTCGTCCATCACATTGGCCTTCCCCGGGAGGTATAATATAGTGATGTCATAGTCCTTTAGCAACTCTAACCATCTACGTTGGCGCAAATTTAGATCCTTCTGCCTGAATATGTGCTGCAAATTCTGGTGGTCTGTATAAATCTCACAAGGCACACCGTACAAATACTGACGCCAGATCTTCAAGGCGTGAACAATGGAACCTAAATCAAGGTCATGGACAGGGTAATTCTTCTCATGTATCTTCAAGTGTCTGGATGCGTAGGCAATCACCCAACCGCACTGCATCAACACTGCTCTATGGCCAACTCGCGAGGCATCACAATAAAATGTATAAGACCCCAAACCAGTAGGCAAGATCAAGATTGGGGCTGTAGTCAAAGTTGTCTTGAGCTTCTGAAAGCTCGCCTCACACTTCTCTGTCCACTGAAATGGAGCACCCTTCTGGGTCAATCTAGTCATACGGGCTGGAATCGATGAAAATCCCTCCATAAAATGGCGGTAGTAACCCGCCAAGCCAAGGAAACTACGAATCTATGTAACTGAGGACGGCCTGGGCCAACTCTGCATGGCCTCTACCTTCTTCGGATCCACTCGAATGCCCCCGCTCGATACCACGTGGCCTAAGAATGCCACATAACTCAACAAAAACTCACATTTTGAGAAATTAGAATACAATTTATTCTCTCTCAAGGTCTGAAGCACTGACCTCAGGTGATGCTCATGATCTTCCCGACTTCGGCAGTAAACAAGAATATCATCTATGAAAACAATAATGAACGAGTCGAGATATGGCCTGAACACATTGTGCATCAAATGCATAAATGTTGCGGGGGCATTAGGCAGCCCGAATGACGTAACTAGAAACTCATAATGGCCATACCGAGTCCTGAAAGCAGTCTTCAGGATATCCGGCTCCCAAATCTTCAACTGATGGTAACCTGAGCGCAAATCAATCTTAGAAAATACATATGTGCCCTGAAGCTGTTCAAATAAATCATCAATACGAGGCAAGGGATAACGGTTCTTTACTGTAACCCTGTTCGACTGGCGATAATCAATACACATGCGCATAGAACCATCTTTATTTTTCACAAATAAGACAGGAGCACCCCAACGTGAAACATTGGGTCGAATAAAACCCTTATCAAGCAATTCTTGTAACTGATCTGTCAACTCCTTCAACTCAGGAGGAGCCATATGGTAAGGAGGAATGGATATGGGCTGAGTGACCGGCAACAAATCAATGTCTCTATCGGGCGGCATGCCCGGAAGATCAGCTGGAAACACTTCGGGATAATCCCGTACCACTGAAACTGAATCAACAGAAGGGGTATCAACACTGACATCTCTCACATAATCCAAATACGCGGCACACCCCTTCTCAACCATACACTGAGCTCTAAGAAAAGAGATAACTCTACTGGGAGTGTGATATAAAGTACCACTCCACTCAACACGTGAAACACCTGGCATAGCCAGCGTCACGTTCTTAGCGTGACAATCAAGAATAGCATAATGGGGTGACAACCATTCCATGCCCAAGATAATATCGAAATCCACCATATCGAGTAACAATAAATCCGCACTATTCTCAAAACCACGAATAGTAACCAAACTCGATCGATAAATGCGGTCCACAATAAGAGAATCTCCCAAAGGAGTAGAAACATAAACAGGAGAACCCAAAGAATCTCGGGCTATATCCAAATGTGGAGCAAAATAAGAAGACACATAAGAGTACGTGGAGCCTGGATCGAATAGAACCGATGCATCTCTGTGAAAAACCAGTATAATACCTATGATGACAGAATCGGAGGCAACAGCCTCGGTACGAGCAGGAATAGCATAATATCTAGCCTGGTCTCCCCCTCGAGGGCGAACTCTACCTCCCCGACCTCCGCCAGTGGCTGGATGGGCAGATAGGGTAGTAGCTGGAGCTGTGATCATGGCCTAAGAACTATGTTGAGCACGCTGTGGCTGAAAAGTCTGTGAAGATGCACCCCTACTAAGTCTGGGGCAGTCCCTAACCATATGGCGCGTATCGCCACACTCGAAACAAGCTCTGGGAGGACGTGGTGGAGGTAACTGGCTAGGGCCACGTCTACTAGACTGACCTCTGAAAGTACCCCGTGCAGGAGGCGCGCTAGAAACTGGAGGTGCATAGTAAGGCTCCTGAAGCCTGGGTGGAGCTGGGGTACCGCTGGCTGCTGGAACAGCTAAATGAGCTGGGCGGACCATATAACCCCTACCATGATGACCTACTGCTGGGGTACGGGCGCCAGAGTAGTGCCCGACTCTCGAGACCTCTTGGCCTCCTTCTCCTCTCGCTCCCTAGAAAGCATACCCTTTATCCTCATAGCAATGCTCACTACCTGCTGATAAGGAATGTCCATCTCCAACTCTCGAGCCATGCTAGATCTGATGGATGGGATAAGACTCTCGATAAGCCATCGAACCCTCTCGCGGACAGTAGCAACCAAAGTCGGTGCATGCCTAGCCAATCTGGTGTAACAGATAGCATACTCTGAAACTTTCATAGCACCCTGGCGCAAATGCTCAAACTCTGCGCGCCATGCGTCCCTGAGACTCTGAGGCACAAACTCTCTTAGGAACATATCTGAGAGCTGGGTCCAGGTCAGTGAAGTAGAGCCTCGTCTGGACTATCTAACTCATAGGTGTGCCACCAATCATAGGCGGCCCCGCGAAGCTGGAAGGTAGTAAAGGAAACCCCACTAGATCCGGCTATGCCCATAGTGCGAAGAATACGGTGACGCTCCTCTAGAAATACCAAGGCATGATCTGATGCTAGTCCGTTGAATACCGCAGGGTCATACTTCTTGAACCTCTCAAGTCTCCGTTGCTCGTCCTCTGAAGCAGTTGAACCCTCCTCTGGCTGAGCTGGCACTACAGGCGGTACAGGAATGATCTCTGGGACCTGCTCCATATGCACTCACTTCTCAGGAGTGCAAGCGGCGGGAATCTGTGCTCCTCCCCTAGCCTGAGATG
The DNA here is from genome assembly GCA_005239505.1 of Nicotiana paniculata. NCBI lineage: Eukaryota > Viridiplantae > Streptophyta > Magnoliopsida > Solanales > Solanaceae > Nicotiana > Nicotiana paniculata. The sequence continues at coordinate 6,683 of ML343961.1, read as the reverse complement.
CGGCTGCACTAAGGGGAAGCAACCCTGCCTGGCCAGAGTGGTGTACATGGACATGAACTGAGCTAATGTCTCCTGAAGAGCTGGAGTAGTAGCGGCAGTAGGCATGGCAAGTGTCTGGACCTCGGCGGGATCTGCTGGTGGTACCTCGGCGGCAGCTCGCGTAGGTGTTCTCACTGCACCCCGTGCGTATCCTCGGCCTCGTCCTCTGACGGATGTAGTAGGGGGCGCGGGTGCTTGATCGTCCCGAGTAGCACGTGTCCTCACCATCTGTGAGAGAGTACAAGACAGAGGTTTAGAATTGATGTCAAAAAAATATCGCACGATAAGGAAATCAATGAAGTGAAGATTTTTCCTAAGCAATTGCATAGACTCTCGTAGATAAGTGCACACGTCTCCGTATCGATCAGCGAGACTCTAATAAACTGGCCTGTGTTCCGTGACTCCTATGAACCTAGAGCTCTGATACCAACTTGTCACGACCCCAGTTCACCCTCCGTGAACCTGTCGTGACGGCACCTAATCCCTATTACTAGGTAAGCCTAGCAATGCGGAATAACAACAAAATTTGCGGAATAATTAAGTAAAAGAAAGATGAGCAATCTAAAAGAAAGACTGTATATAATTACCACTTGGAACATACAATCAAAATAATATGGAAGTCTACAACATCATCCCAATACCCGGAAACTCACGGGAAATACAGGTTAACAGAATATAATACACTGCTCTAACTCCAGAATGTCTATACAACTGTAAGGAAGGAATAAACTTTTCACAAAAGCTGGAATAAGATAGAGACTCCTGGTATGCGGACGCGGCAGATGTACCTCGAAGTCTCTTTTGTATCTCTCAACCTCGAGGATAGTGCGCCTGAGTGGAGGTACCTGGATCTACACATGAAAAACATGCGCAGGAAGGGCATGAGTACACCACAACGGTACTTAGTAAGTGCCAAGCCTAACCTCGGTCGGGTAGTGACGAGGAAGGTCAGGGCCCTACTGAGATCAAAAAATATAATAGAAATTTGCAGTATAAAAAAATAGGCGGTAATAATGAGTACAACAATGAAATAAGATAGGTCAAACAAGGCAATAACTAAACACAAGAATAGAGTAAACCCGGAATATGTACGGCATAATAACAATGGTAACAATGAGGATCTCCCAGGATACCGTCATGTAGTCCTTTTCTCAACTGTCTAGTGGATCTCCAGGGATGCTGTTCCACAGTCCATCATATGTATATCCGAAGGATCTCCCGGGATACCGTCCCGTAGTCCATCATATGTATATCCAAAGGATCTCCCGGGATACCGCCCCGTAGTCCATCATATGTATATCCGAAGGATCTCCCGGGATACCATCCCATAGTCCATAATGTGTATATCCGAAGGATCTCCCGGTATACCGTCCCGTAGTCCAACTATCAATGTGCAGGGGGATCTATCGGGAATCGAACCCACAGTCCCAAAGTAAATATGCTATGGGATCTATCGGGAATCTAACCCGCAATCCCAAAGTAAAAATGCAGGGGGATCTACCGGGAATCTAACCCGCAATCCCAAAGTAAATATGCATGGGGGATCTAACAGGAATCTAACCCGCAGTCCCAAAGTAAATATGAAAGGGGATCTATCGGGAATCTAACCCGCAGTCCCAAAGTAAACATGCAGGGGGGATCTATCAGGAATCTAACCCGCAGTCCCGAAGTAAATATGCAAGGGGATCTATCAGGAATCTAACCCACAGTCCCAAAGTAAATATGAAGGGGGGATCTATCAGGATCTAACCCGCAGTCCCAAAGTAAATATGCAGGGGGATCTATCGGGAATCTAACCCGCAGTCCCAAAGAAAACAAACAAGGGGGGAAGCTACCGGAATCCCATATCCGTAGTCCCAATGTAAATACGCAGCCGCAACAAGAAGATATTCAGAAATAGAGTGCAACAATACAAGGCAATAAGTAGTTCTAGCCTAACATGCTTCACGTAGTAAAATTTAAGCAAATAGGCAATTTCGGGCAACTAGGCATGCTTTTCTAAGCTAAAATAGACTATAAATTACCAGTGGAATAAACCAGGTAAGAAAGAAACTCAGTCTAAATATTTAAACTAAAATCGGATTTTTCAAAAATTAACACAAGTACGCGCTCGTCACCTCACATACAAGGCATTCAATTACCAAATATCACATCCTAAGGGGAAAGGTCCCCCACACAAGGTTAGAAAATCCACTTACCTCGAACCAACTCAAAATCAACTTGAAACCACACGTTTGCCACGAGTATCCGACTCTGAATGGCCCAAATCTATACAATTTAATTACATATCGTAAATAACATCTCATGCAACAAATTATACTGTTTAATTCAAGCTAAGGCGCGAAATTATGTAAATGACCAAAACACCCACTCGGGCCCATGACTCGAAATCGGGTAAAAGTCATATTTTCCGGACACCCATTCACTCACGAGCTCATTTAACTAGAAACAATCGAAGTTCGATGCAAAAACCCTCGCAATTTTCCAGAATTTCGGATTGGGAAATCGCATCCCTTTCCCATGGGTTTTCCCCCCATTTTTGATAATTAAACTAAAGAAAACAACGGGAATTAATGGTCTAACAATGAATTAGGATTAGGAAATGTTACCTATGATCCTCCTCTTTGAAATCCACCGAAAATCTCCAATTCTTGAGCTTTTACCCGATTTTTAGAATAATGAGATGAACTCTCGGATTTTTAGAATAAAACACACAGGCAATCCGCACCTGCGGACTCGATCACCGCACCTGCGGAAAGAGCATCGCAGGTGCGGAAGTCACTTAAAAGCACTGGCGCCGCACCTACGGCCGTTTGGTCGCGCCTGCGGTCCCGCGCCTGCGGAACCCAGGTCGCACCTGCGACCACTGGCCCAAAACTCCCCTATCGCACTTGCAATCAAGCCCACGCGCCTGCGAGTCCGCACCTGCGGAAAGCCCTTCGCAGGTGCGAAGACACCAGAAGAGGCCTGGTTCAGTAGCAACAATTCTCCCAAATTTCACCCGTTAAGCATCTGACACAACCCCGAGGCCCCCGGGACCTCAACCAAAACCACCAACAAACCTTAACACCTTATTTGACCTAGGTCGAGCCTTAAAAACACGTCTCATAATATCAAAATACTCAAATATGCATAAATTCAAGCCTAAGAACTTAAGGGAATTCTAGAATTCACATCTGACGCCGAAACACGTCTAAACTTAACGGAAAGACCTCAAATATTGCACACACATCCCAAATGACATGACGGAACTGTTGAAACTTCCGAAATTCCATTCCGACCCTCGGTTCAAGAATTCACTATCGGATCGGAAACTCCAAAAATTCAAACTTAATGAGCTACGGACTTCCAAAATATATTCTGAACACGCTCCCAACCCCAAAATCACCTAACGGAGATAACAGAACCATCAGATTTCCATTCCGAGGTCGTCTTCACACTACTCCGACTACGGGCAACTTTCCAACACTTAAGCTCTCATCTAGGGACTAAATATCCCAAAACTCTCACAAACTTAAAACCGAACGTCCCGGCAATTCAATTAAGCATAAGTAGACTTGGGGAAAACAATTAACAGGGGATCGGGGCGTTAATTCTTAAGATGAATGGCCGGATCGTTACATCCTCCTACACTTAAAAATTCATTCGTCCTCGAAGGATCATAAAGACGTACCTGAAGTAGTGAAAAGACGCACATATCCTGCTCGGTCTCCCAGGTCGCCTCCTCGGCTGGCTGACCCCGCCACTGAAACTTTACTGAAGCAATGTTCTTTGACCTGAGCTTTGTGACCTGTCTGTCCCATATAGCTACAGGCTCCTCAACATATGATAGATCCTTGTCCAAATGGACTGAACTGAAATCCAAGATATGGGACAGGTCGCCGTGATACCTCCGGAGCATCGAAACATGAAATACCGGATGAACTCTTTCCAATATGGGAGGTAAGGCAAGCTCATAAGCAACCTCCCCAACACGCCTCAAGATCTCAAAAGGGACAATAAACCTCGGACTCAACTTCCCTTTCTTCCCAAATCTCATTACGCCCTTCATAGGCGAAACCCGAAGCAGAACCTGCTCTCCGACCATATGTGAAACATCACGAACCTTCCGGTCCGCGTAACTTTTCTGTCTGGACTGGGCTATACAGAGTCTATTCTGAATCACCTTGACCTTATCCAATGCACCCTGCACCAACTTTGTGCCTAATAGTCTGGCCTCACCCGGCTCGGACCAACCCACCGGGGATCTGCACCTCCTACCATATAAAGCCTCATATGGCGCCATCTGAATGCTGGATTGATAACTATTGTTGTAAGCAAAGTCCCCCAATGGAAAGAACTGATCCCAGACCCTCCAATCTCAATCCCCTACTTATATTTCCTGCATTGCACAAGGCTACCATTCTGCCTTCCGAGTTTCTATGCTACCTCCCCTGCATTTTATTTCCTGCATTGCATAAGACTACCTGTCACGACCCTAGTTCGCCCTCCGTGAACCTGTCGTGATGGCACCTAGTCCCTATAACTAAGTAAGCCTAGCAATGCGGAATAACAACAAAATTTGCGGAATAATTAAGTAAGAGAAAGCTGAGCAATCTAAAAGAAAGACTATATATAATTTCCACTTGGCACATACAACCCAAAATAATACGGAAATCAACAATATCACCCCAAAACCAGGAAACTCACGGGAAATACAGGCTAACAAAATATAATACATTGCTCTAACTCCAGAATGTCTATACAACTATAAGGAAGGAATAAACTTTTCACAAAAGCTGGAATAAGATAGAGACTCCTGGTATGCGGACGCGGAAGATGTACCTCGAAGTCTCTTTTGTATCTCTCAACCTCGAGGATAGTGCGCCTGAGTGGAGGTACCTGGATCTGCACATGAAAAACATGCGCAGGAAGGGCATGAGTACACCACAGCGGTACTTAGTAAGTGCCAAGCCTAACCTCGGTCGGGTAGTGACGAGGAAGGTCAGGGCCCTACTGAGATCAAACAATATAATAGGAATTTCCAGTATGAAAACAGGCGGTAATAATGAGTACAACAGTGAAATAAGACAGGTCAAACAAGGCAATAACTAAACACAAGAATAGAGTAAACCCGGAATATGTACATCATAATAACAATGGTAACAATGAGGATCTCCCATGATACCGTCATGTAGTCCTTTTCTCAACTGTCTAGTGGATCTCTCGGGATACCGTCCCGCAGTCCAACATATGTATATCCGAAGGATCTCCCGAGATACCGTCCCGTAGTCCATCATATGTATATTCGAAGGATCTCCCGGGATACCGTCTCGTAGTCCATCATATGTATATTCGAAGGATCTCCCGGGATACCGTCCCGTAGTCCATCATTTGTATATCCGAAGGATCTCCCGGGATACCGTCTCGTAGTCCAACTATCAATGTGCAGGGGGATATATCGGGAATCGAACCGGTAGTCCCAAAGTAAATATGTAGGGGGATCTATCGGGAATCTAACCCGCAGTCCCAAAGTAAATATGCAGGGGGATGTATCGGGAATCTAACCTGCAGTCCCAAAGTAAATACGCAGGGGGGATCTATCTGGAATCTAAACCGCAGTCCCAAAGTAAATATGCAAGGGGATCTATTTGGAATCTAACCCGCAGTCCCAAAGAAAATATGCAGCAGCGATCTATCGGGAATCTAACATGCAGTCCCAAAGAAAATATGCAGGGGGATCTTTCGGGAATCTAACCCGCAGTCCCAAAGTAAGCAAACAAGGGTGGGGGAGCTACCGGAATCCCATATCCGTAGTCCCAATGTAAATACGCAGCCGCAACAAGAAGATATTCAGAAATAGAGTGCAACAATACAAGGCAATAAGTAGTTCTAGCCTAACATGCTTCACGTCGTACAATTTAGGGAAATAGGCAATTTAGGGCAACTAGGCATGCTTTTCTAAGCTAACATAGACTATAATTACAAGTGGAATAAAACAGGTAAGAAAGAAACTCAGTCTAAATATTTAAAGTAAAATCGGATTTTTCAAAAATTAGCACAAGTACGCGCTCGTCACCTCACGTACAAGGCATTCAATTACCAAATATCACATCCTAAGGGGAAAGGTCCCCCACACAAGGTTAGACAACACACTTACCTTGAACCGGCTCAAAATCAACTTGAAACCACACGTTTGCCACGAGTATCCGACTCTGAATGGCCCAAATCTATACAATTCAATTACATATCGTAAATAACATCTCATGCAACAGATTATACTGTTTAATTCAAGCTAAGGCGCGAAATTATGTAAAATGACCAAAACTCCCCTCGGGCCCACGACTCAGAATCGAGTAAAAGTAAAATTTTCCGGACACCCATTCACTCACGAACTCATTGAACTAGAAACAATCGAAATTCGATACCAAAAACCTCGATATTTTCCTGAATTTCGGATTGGGAAATCTCATCCCTTTCCTTTGGTTTTCCCCCATTTTTGATAATAAAACTAAAGAAAACAACGGGAATTAATGGTCTAACAATGAATTAGGATAAGTAAATGTTACCTACGATCCTCCTCTTTGAAATCCACTTCTTGAGCTCTGATCACGCTCAACTATGTCTTGTAGAAGACTAAGCGGGCGTTGCAAATATAATCCTGG